>UCOK01009679.1:0-11870 GCA_900474325.1 Synergus umbraculus | reverse complement strand
AGACTAGAGCGTGATGATCTAAAAGTATATGGTTTATTTACTAACCTAAAAGTGTGTTCTGATCACGGTCGTATACATCACGACGTATACATTTATTCTGTTATTAGATATATTTATTTCCGTTAAAAAATGCATCAGGATTTTTTCTAATCTATTTTTTGATATATTTGAACAATTTTAACAGGAACTGAAACCATATATCACGCTCTATACTTGATTACTTGGTGGCCACTTTTCGAAGCTCTAATCCTGTTCAAAACGTGAGTCCCTCCCACCACCAGAGATTCTGGACCTGTGTATACGACCGTGGTGGAATTTCACCGAAATTCATTGCATTGTGAACAGCAGTGCTCTCAAAGTTGGCTCCCTGCGCGCGCAGCATGTGTTGGCTTCCCACTGGAGAAATTCTGCCATTGGCTGATTTATTTCGATTTTGAATCACGCGCCACATTAGAGCCAATGGCAGAATTTCTCCAGTGGGAAGCCAACACACACTGCGCGCACAGGGAGCCAACTTTGAGAGCACTGCAGGTGAACAGACCTTGATGGTGCGTTTACACCTCGGCCTCCCCGACCGGTGCAGGCAGAAAGTACATAAGAGTAAAAGAGATAGAGATTGAAAAATTGAACAAAAAGAACTCTCTATCTCCGTTACTCTCATGTACTTTCTGCCTGCACCGGTCGGGCAGGCCGAGGTGTAAACGCACCGTGACTGTGAAGAATTGCGAACGAGCATGCGACTATACCAGCACGTACTTTTATGACTTCTTTTGTTCCTATTTTTGCGTGTTTGATAATTAGTAATATGAGTTTTTAATTTCATTGACGATTAGAAAAAAGTTTTCAACATCTTTGTCTGTTGTGAAGTTCTTTTTCAAGGTTAAAGAAGGTATGTTTATTCGAGAAACTTGCACCTTTTTTCTCATTTGTTATGTTTGGATTCTAACCGGTAAACATGATTGTGGAAAATGTGAAAATATCCGTTATATTGAATTCCGGTAAATTCTTATCACTTAGGCCGCTTTGCTGCTATCTATTTTCCCGAATTAATTTCATATTTCGGAATAATTAAAACTTATATGGATTTTGTTTCTTGTGTCAAGTATTTTAGGTTACAAATTAATTTCCCCAACAATTGAAGTCGAAAATAAATAATTAACTTTTTTTATCGGGATGAATATTGAGTTGAAATTAAAAAATTTGACGCATCTTATTTGTTATAATTTCATTTTTTCAGGAATATTGAGATATAATACATTATAAAATTCTTAATTCTAATAAAATATGTATTTCGTTGAATTTTTAATTAGAATATTAGTTATCTGTTGGCGAAGTTCATTTTATAACCTCAAAATTCTACTTGATCGTTCTAACAAAAATATTCATTAACCACATTGATATCTACGAAATGTAAAAATTAACAAAACAAGAAACTTCTCATAAATAAAAAAAAATACAAATAATTTTTTTAGTAAAGGAACTACTGCTTTTATGTCTTTTCACTTTAATAAAATTCTATTGTTTTATTTTATATTTTCTTAAATTCTGCTCATTTTCTTTAATGATTGTATTTTATTTGTTTAAATTCTTTCGATTTTTTTTTCTTATTGGTATTTTAAAAAATTTTTTTGTTTTTCTTGTATTCTTTTGAATTAGAAAAATTACGAGAGAATAAAGAATTTTTTTTCTTTTTTTTTTTTATTAAGTATTTATTTTGAAATAAATAAGTACCTGGCAACCCTAAGTATGAAAGGAGTAAGTGACCTTCCCAATAACTGGCCGCGCATAATTAAGTGCCATATTTACGAAAATTTTGTGAATGGAATTGATAAGGTTTTTTTTTTTAAATTTTAAAAACTTTCGACAAAGACTTGATGAGATTAAAAAGAAATATTGTAAAAATGACCAATTTTTAAAAATACAACAAAAGGGAGAGAAGAAGAAACGTAGATTAGCGTTTATCTTTTTTTCGTAATTCTATTTAAGGCTGTTGGAGCAACAGAAAAAATGTTATTTTTCACTTTAGATTTTACGGCCGCAAAAATACACGGATGTAATTCAGTGCTCTCAAAGTTGGCTCCCTGCGCGCGCAGCATGTGTTGGCTTCCCACTGGAGAAATTCTGCCATTGGCTCTAATGTGGCGCGTGATTCAAAATCGAAATAAATCAGCCAATAGCAGAATTTCTCCAGTGGGAAGCCAACACATGCTGCGCGCGCAGGGAGCCAACTTTGAGAGCACTGATGTAATTGCCGTTTGACAGGGAACTGTTTCTCGATGTAAAAAATGGGGCTTAGTATCTGTTTTTGAAAAAATGGAAAAGTTTCGGCTAGGGTTAGGTTTCAGGTTAGGTTATCCGAAACTTTTTTATTTTAGCCAAACAAATTAGTTTTTTTTTCGAAAAACAGATACTAAGCCCCATTTTCGCATCGAGAAACACTTCCCTGCCAAGCAGCACTTAAAACCGTTTATTTTTTGCGGTCTTAAAATCTAAAGTAAAAAAATGACATTTTGTCTCTGTTCCAACCGCCTTAAGGCCATATATTATTTATCCGATCCCTACCTTATCGATATTTTCTTCTCTGCAATCAGAACTTCTTTTGTTGAGATATCAAATTGAAAATTTATAAAATTGAAGAAAATATGCTCATATTTATCAATTTATCTCGGCCTACATTTTTATTGAAATAAAAAAAATCTAATAACTCTTTTTTATAAATGTAAATATTTAGGACCACATAAACGTACCTTCATAATTTAACTTTAATTATAGAAATGTTCAATTTATTGTCTATAACTTTAGAAAAGTGTTAAAACTTATTAGACAATAGCTAGTAAAAATACTGTTTTCTTATATAGGATAAAACAACAAAAATGGACGCAACAGATTTAGACGATCCAATGCAAACTTGTCCATACGATGATTCTCATCGTATTCTGAAGAGTCGTATGCAATGGCATTTGGTTAGATGTCGTAAAAATCGTGAAGTTACGGACCAAATGAAAACATGTCCTTTTGATGCTTTACATGTTGTAAATTCAATAGAATATGAGGTATGTATTATTAGGAGCAGCTGAACTAACTCTAATTTACAGATTCTTGCACATAGCAGGCTTCAAAAACCAACCCACAAATTCCCAATAATCCTCTTTTATCCTTTAATTTAATGTTCCTTGTTTTCAAGTAAGATCCCTCATGTTCCATTTCAAAATTTGGTTTTTAAACTACCCTATTTTTACATTCTCATCAGAGAATGTATTATATTTGTGTAAAATTTGACCCTCCCATTTTTTGTTAAATCTTCACGTTTTTTCACCCCCTGAACCCGAAAAACATGGACCAATATTTTTACGAAATCGACAGACTACAGACTTCTCAGCCTTTCACTTATTTTCAAAGGGTTGACACTTGAATTTTGAGTGTACAACAGATTTCAAGATTTTAATAATTTAAAAATTTTTGTTTGTTTTTCAGGAATTTAAAAGCTTTTCAAAAAATCTTTTATTTTCTTGAGAAATTTTAACTGATTTCTGGAAATTTGTGGGATTTTCAAGATCACATGCACTGAGAGAGAGGTTGCGCAGCCAGCGCCATCATGCTAGAGTAGCGACTGTGCTGCGTGAATGGCGCGGTAGGAGGCGCATGAATATTCCCCAAATTTCAATTGACATAAATTTCATTTCACCTAAAATTAAGTCACCTAAAAGCCACTGAACATAATTTTTATTAAATCTAATTTCTATTTACCCGAATTTCTATTTGTAATAATTTTTATTTACCCTACATTGCATTTAACCTATATTTTATTTACTCCAATTTCCATTTGTCTTAATTTTGATTTAGTCTAATTTTCATTTAACCTAAATTTGATTTGTTCGAAATTCCATTTGTCATAATTTTTAATTTTTCGAATGAGCATCTAACCTAAAATTCATTTTACCAAAACACCACCTGTCATAATTCCCATATGACCGAAATCCCAAGTGACAAAAATTTCATTTGTCCTAAAATGGCGTCCGACAATTTGATTGGCTAAATAATACCGCGAAATTCAAACCAGCCACTCATATTGTCGGGCGCCATTTTAGGACAAATTAAATTTTTGTCACTTGGGATTTCGGTCAGATGGGAATTATGACAGGTGGTGTTTTGGTAAAATGAATTTTAGGTTAGATGCTCATTCGAAAAAATAAAAATTATGACAAATGGAATTTCGGACAAATCAAATTTAGGTTGAATGGAAATTAGACTAAATCAAAATTATGACAAATGGAAATTCGAGTAAATAAAATTTAGGTTAAATGCAATGTAGGGTAAATAAAAATTATTACAAATGGAAATTCGAGTAAATCGAAATTAGACTAAATAGAAATTAGGTTTAATAAAAATTATGTTCAGTGGCTTTTAGGTGACTTAATTTTAGGTGAAATGAAATTTATGTCAATTGAAATTTGGGGAATATTCATGCGCCTCGCGCGGTAGTTATACTAAGAAAGAACAGGAGGGGTACAAACGGCATGTATGGTCAGCGCGCTCTCATGTTTCGTATAGTCTTTTAGTTCGCGTGATGGCTAAACTATTCGAGAGCGCTGCTACTACGCTTCCGTGCTCACTGGCTTTACACCAGTTGCGCAGTCACTGTGCTTTTTCCGAGCTACTGGTTTCAGGTACGTTTTGCGTAGCAGCCATGACTCGAAGCGCACTGGCTACACAAATCGTCTCTCAGTGTGGGATTTTTAGGATTTCTAAAAGTTTTCAAAAATATCCTGGAGTTTTAAAATATTTGAGAAGATTTCAAGATATTCAAAAGTTTTAAGGCATGTGTTACTTACGATATGAGCAAGTTTTTAAACCCGGTTTTTTTTTCTACAATTTTTACATTTTCAAAAAAATTATAGTCAATATCCGTCAAGTACGTGAACACGGACGGATTTTGACTAAAATTTTTTTGAAAATGTAAAAATTGTAGAAAAAAACCCGGGTTTAAAAACTTGCTCATATCGTAAGTAACACATGCCCTTAAGGAGATGTTAATGTGCACGAAAAGAAGTTTTAAGAATTTTATAGAATTATAGAATAAATCTTTTTTGTAATTAAGAAAGGATTTCAAATGCTTTTTTTTTATAAAAGCATGTCTGATAAAAGTTGTAATTAAGTTTTTAGGAGTTCCTGGAATATTAAGAGATTTTAAATAATTTTAAAGATTTTAAAGAGAAATCGTGTAAATTTAAGAGATTTGAGAATACTTTGAGGAATTTTAAGTGATTTAGTAATTTAAGTGAATTCCTTAAAAAATCTATATTATGTTCTAACATTTATTTTGAGTAGTAATTTTGAAAAAAAAAAAAAATTATGTAGCTAACTTTAATTTTTTTTGCTTCCTCATAGGGGAGAAGCTTTGTTTTCGATACATTTTCTAATATTTTTAAAATCGTTTAATTAAACATTCCTCACGTGATAAATGTCTAATACAACATGCCAATGAATTTTCGGGGTATGTGTCTGTGAATTTGTGTATAGATGTCGCAATTTTTTGTCGTAGACAGTTGTAGATAAATTGATGAAATTTGTAGGGTATATTGGAACCACCAATATCTCAAAACGTGCCAAAGGATTTTTGAAAATATTAAATTAAAAAATGTTTATCTACATTTTGAATTTTTGTAAAATTGATTTTTCGACTATAACTTCTCAAATAATGAAAATTCAAAGCTTATGTAAAGGAAAGAAAGATTCCTTGCGTCGAAATGAATTGATTGACTTGTATTTTATTGAATTTTAAGAAAATTATGATTATTTTTAATTTTGAAAATCGTTAATGCTTCCTCTATGAGGAAGCAAATTTATTTGCAACATTATCATAATGAGGAAGCAAAGTGCTCAGAAATGAGCACAAAAAAATATAAATATAGTTTCAAAGCGATATATCATTGCGTTTGGCCGTGGTGACGTGCAAAAAAGTTTTCATAACCGGAGCATCTCAGTAGTTACGTGTCAGAAAAATTTGTCAAGTGCTAGTCTAGTATATGGACACATTTTCAAGAAAATTCTTTTTACTATTGTTCACGACTAAATAGTTTACACTACTAGTCTCTTAATTTGTGCTCTTTTATTCAGATAAAAGTGTATATCTCTGCTTTAATACCGTATATGCATATTATTGGAGGAATGCTCTTTTTTGTGGCTTTGTCTAGTAATTAATTCCTGTTGTAGGCTGAAGAACCTATAATCTGCATATTGTTTTTTAAAATCCTTTAACCCTTTGCAGCATAGTGGGTCATTCAGCGACCTACCTTTTTCTCCATGATTTTACATTTTTTTAACTCCTTTTTTAATCTGCTTCATACAGGTAAATATATTCATTTCTTTTGATTATTTTAGCTGACACAGCTAAGATGTCATCCAAAAAAGGTATTTTTTCCAAGAATAAACAATGTTCAGTTTGTCTTATGTACGGAGAGTAAATAAATAATGCTCATAATAGCTATTTACGTTACAATGCGCGAGGCGCGAAAGGAGGCAATTATCGGACGAGTGTGAGGTTCACACGAATCCGATAATTGTCTGTTTCGCGATATGTGAAGTACAAAGCTTTTCATGACCACTATAAGTAACGAATTCGATTTTCGAAACAATAGTCCAAATTTGCACTAGTGTACTAGTACAGCCAGGATGGTGAGAAATAAGCTGGCTGGGGTCTCGCAAGCGTGTTCGGGAAATACTCTCTTCTCCGCCCTCTCTCTCCTTTCGTATTCTATCCTATCGTATTATATCCTATTGTATTCTATCGTATTCTATCGCATTCTATACGATAGAATAAAATACGACAGGATTGGATAGGATACGATAGGATAGAATATAATAGAATAGGATACGATACGATAGGATAAGATAGTATAGAATATGATAGGATGTGATAGGATACGATAGGATCTGATTGGATACGATAGGATAAGAGTGAGGGGGGGGGGTAGGGAGAGAGAACCTCCGGTTTGTTTATTTAGATATTTTAGGATATCTATATCTATTTTAGGATACCCTATTTTCCTTTCGGTACTACTTTTGCAGTACTTACGCTCCTGTACTGTAAAGGGCTTCCTGCAAGACGCTTAACAGGCACAGAAAATCGATGTTTCGTTACACGTGTCATGAAAATCTATTTAAGGTATTTCATGGAATAAGTGATTATAGCTGATGCTTTGAGGAATTCCAAAGGTTATCATTGAGTTTTTTAAGAGATTCCAAAATTTTCCTACGAATTTCAAAAAATGTTATGCAATTTTAAGATTTCATGAATGAATGTACAATTGTACAGTACCCAGCATTAATGCCTTCCTTTGTAAACATGTCAACCCAAGTCTGGTTTCTATTAGAATCTTTTGGAAACCAAGGTTGGGTTAACCTTTGTCTATTTCCTTTTTTCTATGTTTTCAAGAAAATAACCCCCACCTTTTTTTTCTCATTTTACACTCGAGTCTCTCAAATGTCAACTTTCCAAATATTCTTCCAAAAGTCAAGTCATGTTTCTCTCAAATGTCAAGTTCATATTTCTCAAATTTCACTTGATAACTAGTGCTCACGCTTTATGTTTGGCATCTGATTGATTTCTATTTGCGCGCAATTTAAAATGCTAAAAAATATATTATACGCAATACGCATGCTCAATTGATGCGAGTATAAAGATCAAGAATTTCTTGACATTTGGGAGAACCTCTGGCAAAAATTTCTTGATATTTGGGAGACTCGATTGTATACCTAAAAACAGACTGAATTAATCCTTATGGGCTATATTTACACCTCTGTCTACTTTTTTTTTCATTTTTTTCATTTTGCTGAATGAAAAATTGGACGAAAAAAGAACTTTCTATCTCTTTTACTCTCATGTACTTTCTGTCCGACCTGGCAGGGCGGAAAGAGGTATAAACGCAGCATTAGCTGCCAAATTTTACCAGAATAACTTAGCTGTTACACTGGGACGTTTCGTACATGATGATAAAAATGTAAAACTATTTCTTGTAAGCAGACACCTATACTCTGATAAAACATAATTCCAGTTTTCTGATCCCACAGTCTGTTATCAATATCAGTCGATTTGTAAAGAGTTTCTGAAGTTTCCTCCCTGCGCGCGTTGGCTTCCCGCTGGAAAAATTCTGCCATTGGTTTGGCGTTCGATTCAAAATTGGCTGTAATTTTTAAAATATTTTATTTAACTAATTACATAAAATCAATATAACCTCACGTGTCAGTTTTAGTTATAGTAGGTCTAGAGAGTATTAATGAGAGTGGAAGGTGACCGTACACTGGACACTAACGCACTCTGCTACTTCGGAGAAGAAGCTCGGGTATTTCAATGGGAAGTTTACTTTCTACGCTTTCTTTCTTTCCGCTTAGGGTACTCCCCACTATATGGCTACCATTGCGGCTACGGTACTGTTGGGTCAGAGCTGAGTTCGAGACGTCTCTTTCTCTTTAAAGATCTCTAGGGCTGCTCCGGCTGCTTCAACTGTATTAAACATACTTTTAGCCCTAGAGATCTTTAAGAGAATAAACTAAAATTCGCAAACTTGACCTTTACTTGATCCTGCCAGACTTTGAACTATCATCTTAAGGGGGTATTCTACTTTGAACGCTTGAAGAAAAAGCTATGTTTGTGAATTTTTTATGAGATTATTATTAAATATATGAATCTAGGATTTATACATATAGCATAATAAATACAAAGTTTAAATACACTAAACAATTTTTTTAATTCATTTTATGCACTTTTTATATTGGTAAACTGCAGTTCAAGTCAACGCCTCGAAAAGTGGGTAGGTGTGCGGTGTTAATAAAATCTCGTTAACCCTCCGTCCTTACACCTATTTTTTCGAACGAGATCCCTACTCTGAGTCAATTTAACCCTGGCACTTTTTGATCGCGTACCATTTCATAGCGATTCATCTGATTGACTTGAAAAAATTCTGAGATATAATTTAATTAATCCAGAATCTGCTAGGGTGATCAAACAAATTTTTTAAAAACCTCGTTTTAGTAAAAAAATTCATATTTTTTTTAATTTTTAATATTTTTAGCTAAAAATTTAACTGTATACTGTCAAGATATATACTAGAATTAGAAAAAAATAGTCTCTATATGGACCTTTAAAAAAAGGTATTTATTTTGCAATATGAAGGATGACATTTTTTTGGGTAATGAAAATAGTGTATTTCTGGAAGAAACATTCAAAAGACTATATTATTTATTAGAAATATGCATTTTTTCACACATATACATAATTATCTCTAAAAATACTGCAACTACAACTTGCACACCTAATCTTTTTGGCCAATTTTGGCCGTACATCTTCGGGCATATTATATTTTGTCGGATAATACCATTCACTAGAGTTTATTATATATACACACATGGGTCAACGTGACCCATACTCTGTTTCGAACGGCGTTGGCGTGCTGTGGCGAGCTGCCTCATAGTGGGGATACATTGAAAGTACAGTCAGAGTGTCGAACTATAGTTAGAATCGGTCGAGTATGCGAAATTTTGAATTTCTAGAAAAAAATACACAATCAAAGTTGATGTATGGGTCAAATTGACCCAGGGTAAGGACGGAGGGTTAATGGATGATGTGAAACAGAAAAATCAAATAGTTTTAGGTTTAGTATAACACCAGTAACCCATGGAACTTCAATTCTGAATATACATTTAAAAATAACAAAATGGCAACTTAAAAAAGAAAAATAAAATTGTTATTTTTTTTCGCTGTTTTTAGCAAAAAAAAAAGTAGTTAAAATGAAAGTATTTATATAGTTCTAGTTCATGGGTTGACCTAAGTGTACAAAGTATGTGTTTAAAATTTAAAAAGAATCGGTTCAATAGTTTTTGAGATTTCGTTAATACGGGGTGTAAAAACGTTGTTTTGAAAAAAACGCGATTTAAGTTTTTTTATATGCAAAATTACAGAAAAAGTTAACTTACGCTTAAGGGGTTACACCACCCTGACACTCGGAAAAATAGGTATGAAAATAAAAATTTTTTTGGACGTAGTTATTAAGTATATAAAATAATTGTTATTTTGCACATTTACATAGTAGTTTTATGAATAATTTGAAATAATAGCGAATCAAAAAAATTAAACTGGTGTACACGATATCTCAAGATCCAATCAACCGTTAATAAGTTATGAATTTTTAAACTGAAAATTTCGATAAAAATGAGAGATTTTTTTTCAAACATCTGTCATTTCTATAAAAATTTTTTTTTCAATTTTCCCTACGTCACACGATAGCTTGTTCACAAAGCAAAGCTCACAAAGAATACTTGTTGTAAATTTGAACAAAATCGGTTGAGTGGATCTTGAGATATCGTGTACACCATTTTAAAAAAGTACATATTTCAAAGGCAATCTAGTATGATGTCCTGAAAAATTGTCCGCGTGTTTGTGTGTATGTATGTATTAGGTATGTGTCCCCTTTTTTTTGTTCCCACCATATCTCTAGAACCTGTGTATAGAAATTGATGAAATTTAGCACACTTATTCCACTCTATAAAACCTTGATTCTATCAGAAGGGTTTAATAAAATATTTAATTTTACAAGTTTTATGTATTTAAAAATTTTTTTTAAATTGATTTTTCGACTATAACTTCTCAAATATTCAAAATTAAAAGCAGATGTCAGGAGAAAAAAGATTCCTTATGTCGAGACGAATGTAAATAATTTTTCTTGATTACTGATTACTTGATTGCTTTACTGATTAATTTTCTACTGAAATAATTTTTAAAAAAAATTATTTTTTTTGTGGTTAAATAATGGAAGATTAATTTCAAAACGGAATAAGAACATAGATTGGTTAAATAAAATTGATATAATATATTTCCAATACAAAAAAAATGGAAACAAGTAATATCGAAGCTTAATGCTTCCTCTATGAGGAAGCAAAGTGCTCATTGAATGAGCACAAAAGTTGATACAACTTCACAACTAGTTTTAATTTTTTTATTCGCTATTATTTCAAATTATTCATAAAACTACTATGTAAATGTGCAAAATAACAATTATTTCATATACTTAATAACTGCGTCCAAAAAAATTTTTATTTTCATATCTATTTTTCCAAGCGTCAGGATGGTGTAATCCCTTAATCAGCGATGCCGGACCATAAATGGCATATATATATTTATATTTAAATATATTTATACATACACATGCATACATACCATGCGCGTCGGATTATAGCTCGCTCAGAAGTAAATACGTTCGAAGGATGGAAAAGTATAGTTAGGCAGCTGGGATACGCGTGAATAGCAACCAATCGGATACCGAGTGCGACGCATGCGCAGTAGAGTACGGGGCTGGAGTTATGGCCACTGATCCTGCTTAGGTTCCGAGCAAGAACACTCTAATAAGGACACTCAACTCCGGTGGAGGGGGTGAGCCCGAAAACGTTGACAGTGGTAGGAGGCAACTAAACCAGTGCGCAGATCGTTCCATTTCCAGTTCGTTCTGCGCATCGACGGAAAATCTGACGGATCTAACATTCTAATCTCAAACTTAGGTTGTTTATAAAATTTCAAAATATAAGGAATGTTATATTATAACATTCAATTGTGAATGCAAAAAATAATTATGCTTTTTTAACACGTACCTTGTCAGGAAATGAAAATAAAGTTACATTGTTTTCCTTTTCCTCACTGTTAGATTTACAAAATGTACTCGGGCAAAAATCAATGCAACATAAAACCACCATTATTCCTAACACTCGCTTGAAATCTTATAAACATAAGTTGCAACATAAAAAAAAACCATTATTCCTATAACACTCGCTCAATTGAAATCGTATAAAAAACGTAAATTTGAGGTTAGAATGTTAGATAC
>UCOK01009676.1:0-12241 GCA_900474325.1 Synergus umbraculus | reverse complement strand
AGAGTACTTAGAGCGCTCAGCCCAATAAAGCCTCGACCCAAGCACCAGATTAGTTCAAACTGGGCCGTTCTAAATACAGGGATGATCCCTCGGCTTGGTCCCATTTATTTAATGAATTCACAGGCTTGGGTGACGCTGCCTACGTCATATTATTAGGGTAAATCCCAGGTGTGTTTTAATCCCGACGCACGCTCCAATATTGTGCTTGGCTTGGGTGAAAGCTTAGCAAATTATTACTATTAATAATTAACTAAATTTCTAATAGTAATTAATAGCGCAATAATTATAATAAATAATAATCAAGCGAATAATTATTAAATGTTAAATAGTAAATTAATCCTTAATCTTTTATTTTAAATTTGTAACTATCAGGAAAAATAGGTTAAAAAAAATTTCGTTTCTTGATAAGTTAGAATAGAACTTCAAAATGTTTAGAATTAATTATTCATGTAAAAACTGGAAAAGAGGAGCATAGACGGAAGCGTCCGTCGAGCGTCAGAGGCAGAAGGCAAGCGAAGCTTGCAACGACTCTTCGGCACAGAGCATAAGAGGGGGCCCTCCGGCCCTAACTCGACACTTCAGTTCGGGATCTCGACCGAGACACTTCAGTTCAGGACCTCGGACGAAACATACGTCGCTTTCTCAGTCAGACGGACTCTGACTCACCTCAGCCGGACCTACTCTCTTAGGACTGACGACTTGGGACTCAACCCTCGAGTCTCTACGAAGGATCCGTGCCTCTATTTTTGATCAGCCATCTGCAGTTACCTGACGCACTCTTGCCTCTGCCAGCCTGCCATCACGCTCCTCTGATCCGGTTCAGGGAATAGGACCAAATAAAAAAAAAAAAAACGGTATTATCTAGTAACTTTGCTTATTCCTTTGCAAATCTCTCAACCAGTTCTTTTCAGAACTAGATAAACTCTGGGTTCCTAATAGGAATCAATCACATCCCATCAGCTCTTCTCAGAGCTAAATTTTAAACGTAGACTATACGATACATTCCCCATCTTTACCCCTTTACAGAGTAAGGGGATCGTATCACATTGTTCGGCTAATTAATTTACCTACAAATAATTTGTTAATTTTACAATTTAAAAATTTTATATTTTATTAAATTTCAACTTCAGAAGTTTAAAAATTCTGGTACTTATAATTCGATATATATTTTTAGTTTTCATCATTTAATTAATTCTATATTTATTTTCTTGAATCTAGAAATTAATCAAGAATACCGAAAAAAATAGATACCTTCTATACACGAATTGACAACATTGACGAATAAATTAATAATAAAAAATAATAAGTGTCCAAGTTTTCAATTTTCTAGAATCCAAATTTAACGATTTTTCAGAATTTAGAGTTAACCCTTTAACGGCCAAATTCTTTAACGGGTTAAAGAATTATAAAAATAACAAATTATTAAATACCCTACAAATTTCTCAATTCACAGAATTAATAAAATTGGGTAAATTCTCAAATTGCAGAAAGTTGTTTTATTTTAAATAAGTTGTTTAATTAATTATACAAATTAATTAATTAATCAAAATTTAATTAAATTTTATAAATATATACTGTGAATTTCAAAAACTTCGACCTTCGCGACATCTAAAATAAAAGGCTATCGCGCATCTTTGCCACGCACCACAAGTATAATAGCTATATACAGGGTGTCCCACTACCTATACAACTACCAGTAATATGTGATAGAGCACAAAAAAAGAAACAGAAAAGTCCTCTGGCAAATTTTGATCTGGGCCTTAATTTGAGCACAGTAAAGCTTCAAAGTTGGGCGTAATGAACCGCAATCAGGAGCGAGATTTAGCAACCATTTGTTTGTGTTTCAAGTGTTTAGATAGTGTGCCTGTTGGTGAGAAACAATTGGTTGCTAAATCTCGCTCCTGATTGGTTCATTATGCCCAACTTTGAAGATTTACTGTGCCCAAATTAAGGCCCAGATCAAAATTTGACAGAGGACTTTTCTGTTTCTTTTTTTGTACTCTATCACATATTACTGGTAGTTGTATAGGTGGTGAGACACCCTGTATATATTGTATATATATATGTAGGTCCACATTTGGATCAAGTAGCGCCAACTACCGTGATATGGAGTCTCAAAATCCTTGCCGCATCTAGTTACTAATATCTTTGATATTATATGATATAAAAATATAAAAATATCATATGAAGAACGGATGAAAATTTTCCTATTTTAAAAAGAACAGTAATAACGTAACGCTTTTTCCTTATTGGTCAGATGAAAGTGATGACGCGGCGTATATTGAATATGGTACGTGACGCGGGAAATCTTAAATCTTAAATAAAGACAGTAGCAAATTTGCGCGCGGAGCGCGCGTTTAATCTCGTTTATATATATATATATATATATATATATTAAAATATAGTTTTTCTTCATTAATAATACATATAATAAATTATCTTTCATTTATTATAAATAAACATAATTACTTTTACCACATTATATTGTTTTCTTGCTTTATTATATAATAACCATTTTATTACCCAGTCTTTCTGCTCTTCTTGTTCTGATTGATGTGAATTATAATTCTCTGCATCATTTGATTCAGTGTTAATATTTTTTTTTATTTTACTCAACAGGTTATTTTAGATTACCTGTTACCTGACCGTTATCGACCGCAATTGACTGATGCTATAGCAAAAGGAGTCCTTACTGACATTCAAAAATCGGAGATTGTTATAGACTTACAGTGGCCAATATGATTCAACATGAAAAATGTAAAGACTATCATGCGCTTCAAGTTGCAGTTTTGCTTTTGCGGAAATACCCTTCTTTCAGAGGAATATTTGGTTCTGAGCATGTATATACCTTAACTATTTTTTCTGGTTAAAATAACCAGAATTCTGATTATTTTAATAAGAATTGCTAGTTAAAATAACTAGGATGCTGGTTAAAATAATTAGAATGCTAGTTAAATCAACCAGAATTCTGGTTATTTTAACCAGAAAAAATAGTTAGGGTATATTTAACCCAAAATTCTAGTTAACTTAACTAGGCATTTTTTTGTGTGTACATATTACAATTAATTTATAGGTGGGAACGGCGAAAATGGTAAAAGATTGCCTTGAACGAGAAATGCAGAAAAAGAAAACCCATATCAAAAAAATGTCAAAGGCCGACTGGATTCAAGAGCAATGCATGACAATGACAAGGGAGTTTGGAAAGGGATCCCATGCAAACAGGGATTTGCTTAAGGAATCTCTACGTGCTACTTGAGATTATCGAAAAACGGATTGTAAAACCTTATCAGCGTACGAAATGATCAGAAAATACGCTGCATTGCGAATACCAGATTTGGTATTATGCATTTCAATTTTTTTTCTACATTTTTGATTGTCAAATTTTTTTTAAATATAATAATGATACCAATAAAGTCTGCTTTTTCTTGTATTTTTAGCTGCTTTGGGATTTCTTCGATTCTTATAACATTAAAATCTCAACTTTAAGGAGGAACTGGTTACCAGTACTGGGCGTATGTACTGGTCTACCATAGTCGTCGTAGTTACTATAAAATCCGAAAAATTATTTTTAAGAAAGAATTAGTCAAGATTACAAGATAATTGAATTTGTTTATTCAACCAAAAGAACATATAATTTTAAAATATAATTAAAAGAAACATAGTTAAACGTAAGAATCTGAAATAAACTTATTGTTAGTTCCCTTGTATTTGTTCCTGTGTTTGCTTTGCTAATTGTCGTTGTTTTCTCCCTCCTTCGCGATCAGAAGCGTTAGAAAACCATCTACTGGTTTGAGAAAGAATACTTCCTTTAGAAGCATCTGTGTAGATTTTTAGCAGCACCACTAAAAGAATTATATGTAATTATTAATTATTATTATATTATTTGTATATACAAAATTATATGTTAAAAGCGTAGTTGAAAAAAATTATAAAGCGATACTCAATCTATTCAGAGATAAAACAAAAATGAAGAAATATGGTATATAAGTACAAACGTAATAAAAAGGCTATCATAAGAGTAAAGTAAAATAAAAGGAAAAACTTGCCACATGTAATTCAGAATCTTCATTATTTTTAATCTCCTCGACAAAGAATTTGAAAGCTTCAAGTGAAGCTGTTGGCAAATCACGGACAATTGACTTTTCCACTAGCTGAGAAATTGTATCAGTAGCTTCTTTGATTTTCACTACGTCTTCTATTTTTTGCAATTTTTTGTTTAAGTGATGCAAAAGGCATCTTTCCTGAAGTTGAAGTAAATAAGTCATCTTTTCACTCAGCTTTGAATAAAGTTCTTCAGAGTTCATGTCTTCATCTACAATTAAATTATTAACATTAAAACACTGCTTGGTTGTTTCAGTACAATAAATTAATTACTTCAATTTGATATGGTTCAATAAATATTTTTAAAGTAATAAAATCTTTCAAGTTTAATTGCAAATGAAAAAAAGCTAATAATTTAAATTAAAAATATACATATTTTGTTATTGTTTCTACGGTAATAAAATCTAAATTACCTTTTAATTTTCCACAAGTAGTGCATTTTTCCCGACTTGAATTATTACGACTTTCTTTGTCTATTCCTTTATAGATCCTTCTTTTTTCTTTATCGTTACTTATTTTGAGCGAACTATTTGTACAATTCTTTTCGCTACTGTTTGTATTTGAAGTACCATGATCCTGTGGATCTGAAGCTTCTTTTACATTTACATTTTCTTTCTTATTTGTGCCACTTAATTTTACACAAGTCTGTCGATTCTTTGGTGTATTTTTATTTTGCGATTCAACTTTTGAGACATCACTATTCACTGAAATGTTTGAAGAGCTGTTAGAAGTATCTATTTCCGAATTCGTAGATAGTTGTGTAGAACCAAGTAAATTTTTTGCGGCAGCAAAGATGGATTTAGCCGATTCTTCATTTTCCGACTCTGACGATTTAACCGGAGAATTGACTTCTTCTTCACTCAAGCAGCTTTATTCAAAAGTGCCTCGTTTTGACGTCAACACTTGAAAAAGCTCTGCTAAGTCGTCTTAGACCTTGTTCGAGTGAATCTATACCAATTTTTAATATTTATCATTTAATATTGAATATCACAATAGGTAATAGTTATTAGTACCTAAAAATAATGAAATATTAGGTGACCTGCTTCTTTTAAGATAATTATTTCCCACTCATTCCATTTGGGATGTGGCAATTTACTAATTTTAACCCATTGCTCTACCATAGAATAGTTATTTTTTGCAGGATACAAATGGCTGCAATATTAATCTCCACTTTGTGAGAGACAAACTTGAGATAATAAACTACTTCTGGAGAACGAGTGTTCGTTGTAATGGGTATTCGTTATAATGGTAGCTGTTAGTAGAGGAAAGTGAAATATGGAGAATGTTTTGATTGGTAGTTGACGAAAGATGGCTACTGCTTTTAGCGTCAAAATATAAAAACTGCAATTTCGTAAACAAGGTTTTAAAAAATATGAAGACTTGTTTTTAAGTATAAAATAACATCAGTTTCAGAAAATAATTAGTAGATTACTTAATAAGAGAAATATTTATCATTAAAACTATTTCTCAAATCATCAAAATGACTTGCGATTATTTACATATTTTCAAACCTAATTTGAATTATTTATCTAAATATTTTTATGGCATGCAAATATTGAAAAAAAAATGCATAACTTTTTAATACTTCTCGCAAATAAATAAAAAAAAACTTATAAATTCTTAGATAATAAATATAATGCAGACATACATTTTAGTGATGAAGGAGAGGAATAGCAAAAATCTTTTTCTTGCGATTTTCTGTGAACGATAATACTGTCATTTTGCGAACAACGTCTCTCAAAAAATAGGTCTTTTTCTTGCTTGATGGGTTTTTCTTGAGTTGCCACATGTACAAATCATTAGAGTTTAAAGGATATTCAAAAATAGATTTCTTCTTTTCCCAATTGTCACCACTGACTATTATTTTGTCAAGGGAATTAATTTGCTTTGGTTTGAATATTTTTTTGACTTTTATAATCGTTTTATCTTCAAGCATAACAATATCGTTTGGAGAACATATTGAAATAATTAAACTTTTATATTTAAGAGTTTTGATACTAGTTCCTTCTTCTTTAGGTTCAGATTCAAGAATTTTTATAATAGGTGTTAACCCTTTGCAGCGCACATTTTTCTATCAAACCGATTTTCATAAGATTTTCCACTCGGTTGTTTTCGATGTCGCTGATTATGTATCTGGAGCCAGATTTTCAAAATTCAAAATGGCTGATCCAATATGGCGGACGAGTTTTCAAAAAATTGAAAAATTTTCATGAAACTTTCCACTCGGAGGTTTTCGAGGTCGCTGATTACGAATCCGGAGTCCAATTTTCAAAATTCAAAATGGTGGATCCAATATGGCGGACGAATTTTTAAAAATTCAATGGATTATCATGAAACTTAGCATCTGGGAGTTTGCGGGTCTCAGATAACGAATCTAAAGTCAGATTTCAAAAATTCAAAATGACGAACCACTAAACTCGTCCACCATATGAGATCCACCATTTTCAATTTTGAAAATTGGACTCCGGATTCGTAATCAGCGACCTCGAAAACCTCCGAGTGGAAAGTTTCATGAAAATTTTTCAATTTTTTGAAAACTCGTCCGCCATATTGGATTCGCCATTTTGAATTTTAAAAATCTGGCTCCGGATTCGTAATCAGCGACCTTGAAAACCCCAGCTGCAAAGTTTCATTCCAATTTATTTAATACGTCGATCAAAACTGAATTTTTTCTTTAAAAAAAGAGTGATTTTCAAATTTTGTTTATTCATAAATATTTATAATTTTATGAAATACGCTCGTTAATATTTTTTTTAATTCTACCATGCTTCAGATACGATTTCAACAAGAAATCATTATAATTTCTTAAAAAATGTTGAATTTAGAGAAAAAAGTTGTGAATAAAAAAGGTGGTAATCTGGGTTACCACTGCGCCGCAAAGGGTTAAAGACTTCTGCTTTTGAACCAAACCTTTTTGATGTAAGCGTCTACAAATTTGAGCTAAAGGTCGATTTCCTCTGCGAACGAGCCTTTTTAATTTCCCAAGAAAATTTTCGAATGGAAATGCTGTTATCACTTTGAGACAACAATCCATATTTTTAGCAAACTGTACTGGGCCAGTACTGTCCCGATGGTGAACTTCGGTGTAATACAGAAATTTTTACCTGGGTTGCATGCCCTTCCTAAAATATTGTCAACGTTGCCAGCTACATCTCGATCTGATCCTAATGGTCAAACAATTCACACCCTAATGAACCTCTCCAATTTATATAAAGGTGGAAAAGTGAAACCTAAAAGTTTACTCACCATCTATCCGGTAAAAATTAATTTTTAATTAATTAAGAATAATTCATGTATAATGAATTATTTTTAATAACTTTGTTCTCTTGTATTTTTTGCTTCCTCATAGAGGATGGTTTGTAGTAGTGAAAATATACAGTTTCTAAAAATAGGGTTTATACGTATATGCACATTTAAATAATGAACTTGATCATTTAAACAAATTTTGTACATAATTGTTTTTAATTGTAAAAATTGCTCCTTGAAAAATTAAATTTTCAGCCCTCGGAACCCTTGAATTTTCATGAATTTTGCACGGAGAAAAATGGAAGTCAGTGGTTTAGTAACATTTACACAAATTCTGTAAACAAAATTTTTATTATAAGATAGAGTCTAAACAGATCATTACTGATCTGTTTAGGAATGATTACCGTATTTTTGGACTCTGTCTTATAATAAAAGTTTTGTTTACAGAATAATTTGTGTATAAGTTACTAAACCGCTTACTTCCAATTTTCTCCATGTGGTTTTCCAATCCTCTAGACACCCTATAAAAAAAGGTTTGGATTGACCTTTGGTATACCCTGTTAGGGTCCTAAAATATTCGTTAGGTAGCCATTTAATTCATTAAATCAAATCTCTTTTATTTTAGGTTGGAATTATACTAAGTGAAACTGTACCACAGAGCAAAGAAGCACCATTTCTGAATGCAATTGACGATACGAAAGATGATTCTTTAACTCTATTTTGCTACGTAGATGGTTACGCCGTATTCAGCGCAAAAGCGATGGAAGCGGTTTTATTGCTAATAAGCGTGTACTGGATTTTTGATATAAAATTTCTGCCAGTATACAAACAAGAAATGTTATTTATATCAGCTTGTCTCTTCAGAGTTGAATCAATAAGACTTATTGGTCAAGATTTACCCAGAGCCTTATCAGTTACAAAAATACTGAAAAAGGCAAACATATCTTGAATTTATTTGACAATGATCATCAATCAACAATTAACAATCAACTATTATGTATTCGACAGCAATAAATGTTATTTTTTTTAAATTTAACACGTTCTTGTACTCGTACAATAAGAGAAGGATCAATAACATATATAACCATAGATGTCACACTTCACCAAAATGATATATCCAGTATAACGAGATGGATTTTTCCTCGTTACTAATTCTTTTTTACTGAAAGGGACGCTTTCCAAACGAGAGTCACTTCCAAGGAGCACTTTTGGCAATAATAGATTTTGTTACTTATGTCTTTTGTTTTTTTTGTTTGTTTTATATATGCCAATTACAAGAGAAAGTTGTCGACGCCTGATTGTGAAAACGAGAAGGGTTCTAAATTAAGGGAGAGCCGAAGATCCGATTTTTTGTAACGTCTGGATGCTTAATTATCGACTCCATAAACAAAACCACAATTCTCTACGATGGTTTGACTAAGACTCAGGGTGCTTCCTAGCCATACTACGAGCCTGTAATTTCGATAATTATCGAAATAATAATTGCTTGTTTATGATCAATGATCGAACGAATCGTTTACGATTCGATAAAATTGTCGTCGAAGCTTTTGTAATTCCTTCGGGAAAATACCTACTCACTCTCGTTTGGACTGTCCGAGCAGACACTTCTCTTTGTAAATTATTGTATAAGTTTAATTTTTTTTGAGGATTTGAAATGTAAAACAGTGAGATATTCCTCGTATAAAAATTAAAGGTACGTTCAATTTTCAATTTTTCAATTTTGTTATATAACTATTGTTTAATAATTATTTAGAAAGCTATTGTTGTATCAGTCAGGGACTTTTTGTCACAAAAGTGCTCTTTGCTTCTCTTTTCTTTTTTATAAAAATTTAATTCTTCTTTTTTTTTTTGTTAAAAATTATCTCTCTTTGAAGTTGTCATGAACAATAAATGTTAGCTTTGTTTAGTTTTTTTTTAATTGATTCTATAAAAAAATGATTTTTTTTAAACCCCTCCCTGATTCGTCTCATTAAAGGAAAAATTTACAGAGTACAAAAGTATTAAGATTAAATCTGATTAAAAAATTGTGCTCACACCAGTGGGCAAAAAGAAATTGACATCCTAAGGACGTCCGTATCAGTCCAAATGATATCCAAAAGACGTCTCATGTCTTAAAGACGTCTTTTGGACGTGAGACATCTTTAGGACATAAATTGGACTGACATAGATGTCCTAAGGATGTCTTTAAGACATCTGCAGGATGTCAATATATTTTTGCCCACTGGGTAGCTGTTACACTCGGGTGTTTTGTACTCCGCTAGATAAAAAATTGTATTGCGAAGTGGCTATTGACTTTCTTGACATAAAAAATATTCGCTGATACTTTTAATGTTTATTTTAGGAGATTCTGGATTCTTTTATGTAACTGAGGGATAAAAACAAAGATATAAAAAATTACATCCGAAAGGACATACAGAAGGAAATATATAAAAGTTCGTACAAAAGAGAATCTGAAATTGGGATAAAAAATGACTGCCTCTTTTGGTAAGACTTTTGATACGTTCTTTTTTATGTACGTATTTTTGTACGTCAACATTTCCTACATTTTTATTATTTATATTAAACTAAAGAAATAATAATCTTTAGAAAAAGTTTTTAAAGTATGAAATTACGGCTTTCTTATAAATGTGCGTAAAATGGACTCGCAAAAATTCGTACAAAAGAAAGTGCTCAATTGAAATACAAAAAAACTATACCTTTTATACATCCTTTAGTACGTCTATTTGTACGTCGTCATTTCCTACTTTAGAAAAATGTCTGAAGAGGTTATTATATATTTTTTTAGTTTAATAAGAGGTTTAATGTAATAAAAATTGAGGACATGCTGACTAACCAAAGTGCGAACAAAACGACGTACAAAAGTTCATCATCTTGTGTCCCGCCAATTTATTAGCACTTTCTTTTGTACGAACTTTTATACGTCCTTTTTTACGTGACGATTGCGAAATTGTGACGATTGCGAAGGTGACGGTTGCGAGGTTCAAGTATATTATCACATTTGCTATAACCCCTATTTTGCGCATAACCCTGATTAACATTTCTTTGACAGTTGACGCATTTCTTTTATCAGATTTATATGTTGACAGATGATACGCACTTCGGGTCTATTTTAGTACGAAAATCGTACCTCTTTTATCAGATTGGTGAATCAATTTACAAATGGTATTGTTTTACAGTGCGTACTGTTTTAATACCGAATTTAGTTCAAATGAATGCCTAGTTTTTAGTGTGTACGCAAGTTCACACGCATGATCAATTTTAGTTTATTTATTGTTTATAACAATCTTGTAAATTATTTATTACTTCATTTCGTTGGTTAGTCATCGCAATGAACGTCACTCCAATTAATTATTATAATAATTGAATAAAATCCCATTTTTTCCACAATGAAACGGCCAATGATTTTATTTTATTTTTATATTTTTTTATTCCCCAATTGGGGGAATTGTTTAATTAAATTGTTATTAACATTTTATATTGTTTCTTTATAAAGCTTAAAGTATATAAATGGCTCTAAAGAGGATAGTGAATCACTTTCGGTCAGAAAAATAAATTTAAATGTGAGAAAATTTCAATTATAAAGAATTTGTTTATAGAAATGTTTATGAAAATGATAATTATTAACCAATGCTAACTTTTTGTTACAAAATATGACTCTTATCAAATATATTTGCAATTAGCGTAAAGAAAAAAATTTTTTCTATGAAAAAAGAACACTCATAGGAATTTGTTTATAAAAATTGTTTATAATAATTAACTTAAATATTTTTTATTTAATTCTGTTCTATGAATGCAGGGGTAATAATTACAGCTGATAGTTAGTTTTTATCTATATTTTTTCTTGAGATAAAAATTCAGAAAGTTGAAATGGCCAATTTTGTCACTATATTTGTTTATATACATTGTTGATCTGTGGAAAAAATTAAAAAATCGAAATCCAAAATTCTCTTTAAAATTTTACGCTGAGAATTTAAAAAAAAAAAGATTCAAATCGGTTAAGAAATACGACCTGTAGCGATTATGAAGGGTAAATTCCAAGTTTTAACCATACTGTGCGACGCGAGTACACTGGGTTGCAGGGGCAACCGCATAGAACTGACACGCTGAAACGTATATACAGTATATCCGGTAAGAAGCAGTTGATTGATACGCATAGAATGGCATAGAATAAGTTTAATGCGTTCAAATGCGCACATATGTGAAGGCATTAAACTGCCTACTTGATAATGCCGTTGCAAAAAAATTAGTTAATGCCTTTTAATACGGTTGAACGGTATTCCAGCTCCAATGCCATACAATGCTTTTTACAAAACAAAGTAGAAAGTAGGTTCAATGCCATTTAATGCGGTTCAATGCCATTTAATGCGCATTCGATGGTATTTTGGACAAAAATACAATTAGTTCGCATTTAAAGGCTGTTTTGTTTTGAATGATCTTGCCAATAAAGGCTCGATCACTTAGTTTAATTTATGTTTTTCAGGTTAATCTAAATGAAGAATAGATTAGGAAGGAAATAATTGACACACTGATTTTAAGGAAAAAGCCTGCGAGAGGCATAAAAAACCCTTTTATTTTAGCATGAAATAAATGTGAAATTTGAGAGAGAATATATACAGAAACCGATTGGCATCACACACAAACACAAGAATCGGCGCTAGCACGACACATGAACAGTAAGGATGAAAATTCTACGTTTCGGCGAAACGAGAATTTTGAGGTTTTAGTTCCGGCGGAACGTGGTTGATTCGGCGAATCAAGATACTCGATTGTATCTGAGATTACTCCGGCGGAGCGAGGGTGTTCATAATGAACGAAAATGTTCCGGCGGAACGATAAGTTTGTCACGACGCGCGAGAGCTCTACACGGTATGGACGTCAAAAGTAGACTATATCC
>UCOK01009669.1:0-13691 GCA_900474325.1 Synergus umbraculus | reverse complement strand
CGCTTATACTTCAATACATATTTAATAGAGAATGAAATCCGAAAGACACGTATACTATTGTGGCAAATAATTATTGAATAATAAAAAAACTTACTTAATCTATGGTCCTTGAGCTTGACTCCTTGAACGAATGACAGACGCTATTTCACTTAACAGTCCCATATATATCACATATATCTTAATCACATAATTTTATTATAAATTGACCCAATTTTGTATAGATTATAATTAAGAATTACATAATAACAATTATTCTGACATTTATCGATATTTTATCATACAATACAATCTATTTTTTAATAAATAAACTTTTTCAGATTTAAAAACTCCCGCCATTAAAATTGATTTTCACAATTTTCCGCTTAATGAAAAACTGAGGTGTGAAAGGCCACTTGCTTGTGCAAGCAAGCAGCCTGCATGCTTGCAGAGGTATGAAAGCGCCTATTTTGCCAAGTCCCTGTCCGAGCAAAAAAGGCACAAAACTTCACTCCAAGGGTGCGTCACTCACTCAGAAAAATTTTCCGAATCTCGCTATGCACTTCAAAGCTATTAGAACTTCAAGTCCTATTAGAAAAAAGTCATGGCCTGAAATCTCGAATTGAACAAAGTCGAATATCGAAAACTCTCGAATTTGTCTCGAAAAGTATCGGAATAAGAAAAAAAGCATTGAACGGTAGGTATACAATCGAACAAAATCTCGATTGACCAAGATTCCTTAATAAAGGCAATTAAACATTGTAGAAATTAGAGAGCCATCGTATCATTTTTGACGTACAGCAAGTACGTAAAGTAAAGGATTCAAACTGCAGACAATGTGTTCATTATTCCTGCAAAGTCGTAAATTTATTTAATAATAATCAATTTCACTCGAAATTTTATTTTCAGTGCACTAAAAATATATTATTAAAAATAGATTAATAACAATATATTATTAAATCTCCCGCTTTTCACTTACTGTCCAATTCGAAAAATAAATTTGAGGTTAGGCACTCATATAATCAGTCACATTTTACTCATACGCACGACCGTCTTCATAACACTTTTTCTCAGCAGCACAAACTATACCACTTTTTGGCCAAATGGAATCTTGGTCAATCGAACAAAATCTCGATTGACCAAGATTCCATTTGGCCAAAAAATGGTATAGTTTGTGCTGATGAGAAAAAGTGTTATGAAGACGGTTGTGGCCCAGTGCTCTCAAACGGGACTACCTGCGCGCGCAGCACGTGTTGGCTTCCTGCTAGAGAAATTCTGCAATTGACTGTAATTTCGCGCGCGATTCAAAATCGAATTAAATGGACCAATAGAAGAATTTCTCCACCGGTAAGCAAACACGTGCTGCGCGCGCAGGTAGCCCCGTTTGAGAGCACTAGCACGACCGTCTTCATAACACTTTTTCTCATCAACACAAACTATACCATTTTTTGGCCAAATGGAATCTTGGTCAATCGAGATTTTGTTCGATTGTATACCTACCTTTAGACATGACTGCCTGCATTTCGATATATTTCGATTTCGATTCGAGATTTTTATGCCATGCTTTTTTTACTTTAGTAATATTAATAGCAACCAATCATTCCGAAAGCGCAACTCATGCGCAGTGTATCCAGTGACATTTGAGGTAACTGGAGGTTAATAATGAGAAAGGAATGAGGTTGATATTGGGAGATTTTTAACATTGGGATGGTGAGGCGCATGAATATCACCCAAATTTCATTTGACATAATAACCATTTGACCGAAATTAATTTCACCGAATCAAAATTTGCTCTAATATGTATACACCCGAATTATTATTGAACCTAATCTCCGTTTATCCGAATTAACATTCTCGCACGCAGCGTGTGTTGGAGAAATTCCGCCATTGGCTGTAGTGTGGCGCGTGACTCAAAATTGGATGGATTTAAATCGCGCGCCACATTACAAGCCAATGGCAAAATTTCTCCAACACGTTAATTAGGTTGAACGAGAGTTAGGGAACGTAGAAATGAGGGCAAATTTTAATACACTCGAATCTCCCAATAACGACCTTCCCAATAAAGAAAATCTCCCAATAGCGACCGCATTCCTTTCTCAATAACGACCTGCATGGACCTAAAATCTCACTTGTTACCACTTCGCATGCGTTGCGCTCCGGGATCTGATTGGTTTCTATTAGCGTGCAATTTGAAATGCTAAAAAATATTATATTATACGCAATACGCATGCGTAATTGGTGTGCCATTTGAGAAAAGGAATTTCGTCGTTATTGGGAAAGCGTCTGGTCAGGATTTCGTCGTTATTGGGAGATTCGAGTGTACAGTAACATGCAACGATGCCTTCCTCTGTTTTGTAACGACCCAACCTTGTTTTGCATTAAAATCTTATGGAAATCAGGGTTAGGTCGTTATAAAAAAGAGGAAGGCATCGTTGCACATTACTGTACATGAAACGGCACCTTTACTAGTGATGTGCCGTGACCGTCATTTTCTGGTCACTGGTAATTTCGTACCGTAACACGGTAAATTTTTGGTAAAACTGATAATTCATCATTTACACTATTATTGACGCATATTTTTTAAGAATAGCCTCCTAATATACATTTTATAAGGGAAAGGTAGCTATAATAAGCAAAAAATGTTTATAAAATAATTTTTAAACATAAAAGACAAAACTTTGTTATTTTTTTCAATGAAACATAACCTCAAATTTTAAAATCGTCGGCAGCATATTTGCATAGACTATGTTGGCAGTGCTGGCTGGTGTTGGTATCACTGTTATTGTCGAATGTCGTCTGCTTTTTTCCGAATTTATCACATTTTAAAAATATTTACACATAAATTTCAATTTAATGACTGAGTTAAATATGCTTTCTGGTTACTGAAGCTTAATAATTTTTCAAGGTTAATTTAAAAACAAAATATGTATATTTAGAGAATTACCACAATTAGCAAAAATTTACCAATTACGGTAAATTTTTACGTAATTTACTTACTCGGTAACAACGGTCACAGCACATCAGCAGTGGGATTCCGAGCTCAAAATCCGAACGGATCTCTCTTTTTAACACCGTAGGATAGAAAGAGAGGTCCGTTCGGATTCGTGTGCTCGGAAACCCACTGCAGTAACCTTTACGCCGACGTTTTCTACCGACATGGGACTGCACCATCATATGGAGTGGGGAGTTTCTACTTAAAATACGTACACTCGAATCTCCCAATAACGACGAAATTCCTTTTCTCAAATGGCACACCAATTACGCATGCGTATTGCGTATAATATAATATTTTTTAGCATTTCAAATTGCGCGCTAATAGAAACCAATCAAATCCCGGAGCGCAACGCATGCGAAGTGGTAACAAGTGAGATTTTAGGTCCATGCAGGTCGTTATTGAGAAAGGAATGCGGTCGCTATTGGGAGATTTTCGTTATTGGGAAGGTCGATATTGGGAGATTCGAGTGTATTAAAATTTGCCCTCATTTCTACGTTCCCTAACTCTCGTTCAACCTAATTAACGTTTCCCCGAATTTTCATGTAACCAAAATTTAAACTATCCGAATTAGTATTTAACATAATTTCCGCTTAGGGTGCCGTCCCATGTAGGCGCAAAACGCAAAGCGTAAAATGAACATTCAATTGCAGAACACTTTTAGATATCTGTCTTCTCAAAGATTCCCTATCATTGGCTGTTCGATTTGCGCTTTGCATTTTGCGCCTGCATGGGATTCCACCCTTATTCTAATTTACATTTGGTCTAACCTCTGTTTAACCGAATAATCGTACAACCTAATTTACGTTTGCACGAATTGACATTTGGTATAACTTCTCTTAGACCGAATCGTCATTTTACCTAAATTTCAGTTACCAGAATTATCGAAAGCGAGAATTTTCGTGTAAAGATGCAGTCCCATGTCGGCAGAAAACGTCGGCGTAAAGCAGAAACTCATGAGAGGAACAGAGATAGGCAGATCTGTTTGTCTCTGTCACTTTCATGAGTTTCTGCTTTACGCCGACGTTTTCTGCCGACATGGGACTGCACCTTAAGGGTGGCGTCACATGATTGTGTTTTGCGTTGCGTCATAATGAGAGCGAAAAGACAAAAGTATACTTCTGCCTCTTTCTTCCTCATTATGACGCAACGCAAAACGCAATCATGGGACGCCCGCCTTAAGCAGAAACTCATGAGAGTGAAGGAGACAAACAGATCTGGCTATCTCTGTCACTCTGATGAATTTCTGCTTTATGTCGACGTTTTCTGCCGACATGGGACGCACCTTCCTCGACGACTCGACCAAATAAAACGGCGTTTTACTGGATCCGGAATGCGTTGCGATTTTGCACAAAATCATGAGAGTAAAAGAGATAGTAATTTGTGCGTCTCTCTCACTTTCATGGTTGTGCGCAAAACCATGAGAGTGCGAGAGACACACTAATACTGCTATCTCTCTCACTCTCACGGTTTTGCGCAAAAACGCAACGCATTCCGGATCCATGGGACGCCACCCTTAGGGTGCTGTCCCATGTGGGCGCAAAACGCAAAGCGTAAAATGAACAGCCAATTGCACAACACTATTAGATATCTGTCTTCTCAACGATTCTCTATCATTGGCTGTTCGTTTTGCGTTTTGCATTTTGCGCCTGCATGGGATTCCACCCTTACAATAGGTCAGGAAACCGATCAATGATAAAAGAGACTACTGTGGCTGGGAACGAACCATTATTATGATATTTCGGAGCTTTCAGGAGTACATATAATAATGTAATGTAGAAAGGTTTTGAGGTTAGTTCAGACATCATCACGAGTGAATCGGTATATTATAGTCTTGTGTGACGATTGCGGGTCTTTCGTTTCGAGAGCCGCGAGTATTTGTGTCCTTTGAAGGAAATAATGCCTTTGATAGTCGTAAATATTTCTAAGTGCTGGCATTAGTTTATTTGCGACGATAAAATGTCAGCTCCTCCAAGTTTCCTTAGGGCAATGCGGGAGTTGGGGATGGCCCTTTTGGCTGTTTGACGAATATTTACGAGTTTGTACTCGGGAATGATCTGGTGAATTAATTAGGTGTGAAAATGGTGAAAGAAAAACCAAATTCTATCCGGATCTATGACTCCGAAGGCTACAGACGCAGAGCGGCTTGTATCTGCGTCAAGAACGACCTCGAAGACGAGGTAAGCCATCAGAGGGCAGGTTTCAATTTTTCTTTTTTTTTTCTTTTTCACCGCTTTCGTTTTTCTTAATCTCTTTCTCTTCCTTGAATCTTCATTATAATAAGTCGATTCTTATAAGGATTTGTTCCCTCTCCTCAAGTTTATTAGGTAAGTTTCTCTCTCTCTCTTTCGTTTTCAAGACTCGGTACTTTTTTATCCATAGATGAACTTGGAGCAAAACTACTTCCAAATACCAGAATATTTTTTTGAGTGCGTGTGGTAATTTGTGCCATGTGAGCAAATTTAAATAACTCCGTTTTTCCTCCTCACAACTAATAATTATATTCCGCGCACTATTAATTTCTCGTTTTTGCACACATAATTAATGTAATTTCTTAAAATTACATTAAATCTGACTAAATATCTTAGAATCCGTGAAAATCCACTTAAATTTCGTAAAATTACTTGAATTCCTTGAAAGTCTTTAAAATTATTAAATATCCCATAAAATATCGTAAAATCCCTTAAATTATTAAAAATCCCATGAACTGGTATCAAATCTCTTAAAATTCCTGACATATCAATGAAATCTCGTAAAATATCTTTAATTCCTTAAAAGTCCTTAAAGTTACTAAATATCCCTAAAATGAGCAGCTGAAAGTAAAAAGTGGATAAAAATATTGGGTTTGTAAAAGTGGGATAAATATTTTTTCAGAGTAAAAATGGGACAAAATAAATTCTCCGAGCAAAAACGGAATGCCAATACGATCGCTGATTGGTTCTCCCTATTCCGTTTTTGCTCGGAAAATTCATTTTGTCCCATTTTTACTCTGAAAAAATATTTATCCCACTTTTACAAACGAAATATTTGTATCCACTTTTTACTTTCAGCCTCTCAAATATCGTAAAATCCCTTAAAGTTATTAAAACTCGACCAATGAAATGACATGAAATCTCTTAAAATTCCTAACAATCCAATCCCATAAAATCTCTTAACAGTTTTTAAAATTACTTAATATCTCATACAATGTCTTAAAATGCCTTGAACATCCTTGAAAATCTGGTGAAATTCCTTTAAATTTTGTAAACTCACTTGATATTCTTTGACATTCTTTGATGTTCAATAAAATTCCTTAACATTCCACAACCTATCGCTGTAATCCTTAAAATTACTTAAAATTCTATGAAATCTTATGAAATTCCTTGAAATTCGTGAAAATCCAATATAATCTTACCTTATCCTTCAACATTTCTGTAACTAAATGTATTTAAAATAATTGTTATTATACATATATACATAGTACTTTTATGTATAATTTGAATCAATGAGAAATTTAAAAAATGTTTAAATGGCGGATGTAGGAGCCTTTTTTTTTTTGAAAATCCTTGTTGATGGTGTACATAGTTTCTCCATCAGGCATTGTCTCAAAAAAAAATTTTTTTTGCTTATTTAGAAAGGTAATCGCTATCGTGTGACGTAGGAAAAAATTTTTTTTTAATTTTTTGTAGAAATGACAGCAGTTTAAAAAAAAATTTCTAATTTTTATAGAAATTTTGAGTTTAAAAAATTCATAACAAAATCGGTTGAGTAGATCTTGAGATGTCATGTATACCAGTTTGAAAAAAGTAGTTTCGAGAATAACGCGAAAGAAAAACGCAGTACGGCGCGAATGAGACCAAATCGCGAAAAGCTGGCTAGAACTATAAAATGTTCAGAAAATGGGACAAATTCTGTTATTCAATGGTTTTTGGGGTCGCTGATGACGAATCCGGTGTCAAAAATTTCAAAAAGAAAATGGCGGCTCCAATATGGGTCCACTGTGGATCCGAACGGAACCTGAGTTTTAGTGATGCGTTCACTTCTAATTGTTGTATCTTCGAAAATAGTTCGAATTTTGAAATGATTGAATGCTTAAAATATTCTTAAAAGTATAAACAATTTTTCTAAACAATACAAAAAAAAAACCGATTTTTTGAAAATCTCATGGTGGTGCAGTAACCCCTTAATATTTTACTTAATTCATAAAATATCTTAAAGTCGTTTAAAATTACTTAGAATCTACCGAAATATCATCAAATCCCATAAAATTACTTAAAATTCCATGAAATCTTATGAATTTGCTGAAAATCCAGTGAAATCTCGTAAATCCTTTAAGTCGTTAAAATAACTTAATGTCCTAAGAAACATTGTAGAATCTCTGAGAATTACTTAAAATTCCATTTTAATTCCTTAAAAATTTTTCACTATTCCGTGAAATCTCGTTAAATCTATTTAACTACCTTAAAATTTAATGAAATTTCGTAAAATTTCTAAAAGTTTCTTAAATTACTTAAAATTCCACAAAATATATAGTCAAATTCCTTAAAATTACTTTATAATCCTTTAAAATCTCATAATTTTTGCCAAAAAAATGTGGGATCGGAAAAATTAAGGGATTTCAAAAGTATGCAAAATAATTAAGAGATTTTAACTTTTGAAGTATAAATTTGTAATTCCTAGTCGAATTTTAGGAATCTCAATGTGAAATCCTGTTATATTCCTTAGGAATTAATCAAAGTCCCATTAAATCCCATTAAAACCCTCAAAATATTTAAACTAGCTGTAATTTGAACTCAGGTGTTCCATTTAACTATATTTATATATATTTTTTTGTGCTCATATTATGAGCACTATGCCTTCTCATTATGATGAAGTTGAAAATGAATTTGCTTCCTCATCGATGAAAGTTAGAAATAATCATAAATATTCCTTCATTTTCATTAAATGCATTATTTGTATAAATCAATCTATTTGTTTCGACTTAAAAGGAACATTTAATTTCCTTACATCAGCTTTGAATTTTAATTATTTGAGAACTTATAGTCCACAAATTATATTTGAAAATTATACAATTATTTATTTTATAAATAAAATAAATAATAACAAATAAAATTTTTATTAATTTTTTATTTATTTTTTGATGAAATGTATTAAACACATAGATCAATCCATTCGTCTCGACGCAAGGAACATTTATTGTGCTTACATAAACAGTGAATTTTTATTCAAGAAGTTATAGTGAAAAAATCAATTTTACTAAAATTACGAAAGTTCATAAAACTTGTAAAATTAAATATTTTGTTAAACCCTTCTGATAGAATCAAGGTTTTATAGGCTTTAATATCTGTAACAAACTTCATCAATTTCTACAGGGTGTATCGCGACCTCTATCATTAATTGAAACTACAAATACTAGAGCAAAAACTAAGTCGAAAACTCCCATACGAAAATGTTATAAAATGCATAGTTTTTAAACTACAGAGCATTACAGTTGACCAATCATAAGCACGCTTTAGACTGCACACATTCTCATAATACATCATGGATTCCAAGCCATGAATCCGCAAATGCAAGGTAAAAAAAAACATCACAACTTCAACAAAACACCAGAAGAGTATTTATGACATTTATTTAATAGATAATTATTTTTTACTTTTTCGGATTGTTAATAAAATGCTCTCAAAATTTCAATAAAAAAATATCGTATAGTTTTTTTTTTAATTTCTTACTTTACCATAAGAGCAAATTAGTTATACCAATTTTACATTCATAATAATAAATATTTTTAGCTAATAAGAGTCAATACACCTTCGCCGGATATAGACGAAGGTTTATTGACTCTTATTAGCTAAAAATATTTATTATTATGAATGTATAATTGGTATAACTAATTTGCTCGCATGGTAATGTATCACATGCCATTAAGTTCAAGTTCATTCTTCGCCGTTTATATGTATTCAAAATTTTTGTTTAAAATTTCTTTCCAACATTTTTGTTCAATACTTTTCGTATAAGTTTTGTTTAATGTTGCTTGAAATTTTTTTTCAAAATTCTTTCAACAATTTGTGTTTAATGTTTCTCTTTAAAAAATTTTTTAATATTTAGTATTTGAAATAAAAATTCTTACAAAAAAAACGAAAAAAATTTCGAATAGAATTTTTGAACAAAAATTTAAAAAATTAAAAAAAATATTTTTTTTTATATTCGGAAATTTAAATTTTAGGGAAATCGCTATAAATGAGCTTATTTTTAGTGTTAAACGTCTTTACTGGGTTTAATTTATACACCTGGTAGAATCACATGACTTTCTAAAAATCAATTATTAATTATTTAATCCAATATTCTAAGCTTCTAGAATTTTATTTATAGTGAAAATAATGACACAGCTTGGTAACAGTAACTAACAATAAGAGTAATCAATAAAATCAATACATTTCAGTTGTTCTCTGAAACGTATAAATAATTTATTGATTGGCAACTTTTGTAATTGGAAATAAATTGATATCAATTTACTAGATTATTCTAAATATTAGTAGTATTTAATTAATAATTATTGATGAAATTGTAGATAGCTTGAAAATTAAACTTGTATGTATATATGTGATATAGTCTTTTTAGGGAGAAAGATGGTTGAGAAAACATGAGAATTTTAGAAATTAACTTAAACCATTGTTGTGACAAATTGGATGGCTATAGACCATTAAGAATTTTTCGTTTCATTTATAAAATGGCAAATTGGCACTTCAAAATGTTTTGCCATTATGCCAAGTTGTGCTGTTAGACACGGATCACTTGTCAATCTCTTCTTTGTGAAGCCAGATAACTTGTAAGAGTTAAAACTAATTGATAAGAATAATCATTTTTTTCATGCAAAATGACCTCTAGAAAAATAGGTAGCTAAAAAATTAAGGGAAATAACATTCCGAATAAGAATTTTGAGATTTTTACAGATACTTTTGAAGTTCTACATTTCTATTATTTTCCACACAGTGTATATATTTTCAACTTATACATGAAGCAGAAGTTGCCAAAAGTGAGGAATGTTGCGTAAGATTTATTTTATTAGAATTTGAGAACCAAAGAAAAATATTGTTTCAATTCCTGATCTTCTACTCTTTAAAACCCTTTGCGGCGCAGTGGTAACCCAGATTACCACCTTTTTTATTCACAACTTTTTTCTCTAAATTCAACATTTTTTAAGAAATTATAATGATTTCTTGTTGAAATCGTATCTGAAGCATGGTAGAATTAAAAAAAAATATTAACGAGCGTATTTCATAAAATTATAAATACTTATAAATAAACAAAATTTGAAAATCACTCTTTTAAAAAAAAAATTCAGTTTTGATCGACGTATTAAATCAATTGGAATGAAACTTGGCACCTGGGGGTTTTCAAGGTCGCTGATTACGAATCCGCAGCCAGATTTTTAAAATTCAAAATGGCGAATCCAACATGGCGAACGAGTTTTCATAAAATTAAAAAATTTTCATGAGTATTTCCACTCGGGAGTTTTCGATGTCGCTGATTACGAATCTGCAGCCAGATTTTCAAAATTCAAATAGTGGATCCAATATGGCGGACGAGTTTCCAAAAAATTGAAGAATTTTCATGAAACTTTCCATTGGGGGGTTTTCGAGGTCACTAATTTCGAATCCGGACGAGTTTTCAAAACGAGTTTTCAAAAAATTGAAGAATTGTCATGAAACTTGGCATCTTGGAGCTTTGAGGGTCGCTGATTACGAATCCGAAATTCAATTTTCAAAATTCAAAATGGTGGATCCCATATGGTGGACGAGTTTTCAAAAAATTGAAGAATTTTCATGAAACTTGACATTTAGGGGTTTTTGAGGGTCTCAAATAATGAATCTGCATTCACTAAATGTCAAGTTTTATGAAAATTCTTCAATTTTTTGGAAACTCGTCCGCCATATTGGATCCGCCATTTTGAATTTTGAAAATCTGGCTCCGGATTCGTAAATAGCGACCTAGAAAATCCCCGAGTGGAAAGTTTCATGAAAATCGGTTTGATAGAAAAATGTGCGCCGCAAAGGGTTAACATGAACTTGTCACTAAACGATGAATTTTTTAAGGAAATAATATGTACTAAATATAGTAACAATAAAACATTATTATTACTAAAATGTCACGCGCATGCTAAAGCACACGCGCCTTTGACACTAATTTATGCTTATAATCCTATTTAAATAAAAAGAGATGTTACCAATACATGGAACACATTGTTATCGAAAACCTGATTGATTCCTTTGGAAATTGCGCAAATTTGTGTGAATGTATCGAATTTGAAAACTATCTTCAGACTATTTTCGTTGTCAAAACGATTACTAATAAAAAGGTTATATAAAGATAGAAAAATATTTAAAGTAATACAAATAATTATTTTGATGTGAAAAATAAATTATTAGTAAAGTAAAAAAATATTTCAAGATTAAAAAAATTACTTATAGTAAAATTTTCATGTGTTGTTTTATATCAGTTTTTAATGTATTAATACTCGTATTTAAAAGATTTCATGAGATTTCATGGAACCTTGAATAATATTAAGGAATTTAAGTCTGATGAAATTTCATAGGATTTTACGAAATTGATTGAAATTTTAAGTTATTTTCAGAGATCTTAAGATATTTCATAGAATATTAAGTTATTTTAACGACTTTTGTGATTTCAAGGGTTTTCCGAGATTTCATTGAATTTTTATTAATTTCAAGGGATTTCATGGTATTTTAAGGGTTATAACGATAGTTTGTGGAATTTTATGGAACGTCAAGGAATATCAAGGTGTATTAAATTATTTTACGTTTAAGAGAATTTCCCTAGATGCTGAAGGATGTTAAGGGCATTTTAAGAAATTGTATAGGGTATTAAGTAATTTTAAAAAGTTTTAAAGAATATCAATGGATTTTATGGAATTTCATGGAATTTTAAATACTTGTAAGATATTTTCTTCAACACGTGCACGAAAATCACGTATTTTCGAGCGTGTATAGCGAGCTGAAAGTTGTTGTTTCCAGAGCAGTGAAATAAACTGGGAAAAAACTCCTAAAAGGGAAAAAAACTCGTGACAGTACTGCCTCTGGCGGAGAATCTTGTAGTCGCACTATTCTAACCTCTGGAAACGCCTTCAGCGCTCTCGAGCTTCGACTCGTTCTGCATACGTCACGATCGACAAAAAACGCCTGTATGTATTCCTTGATACATAATATACTATTAGGGAATATCAAATTATTTTAAGGACTTTTAAGGGATTTTACGAGATTTAATTGGATTTTTAGGAATTTCAGGAGATTTCATGTGATTTTAAGTAACTTTGTAGGATTTGATGATATTTTTGTGGATTCTGACTAATTTTAAGGTATTTTATGATAATAAGAAATTTTAAGAGATTTGTTGCGATTCATTGAACTTTCCAGTATTTTTAAGTATTTTTAACGAGATTTTATGGAAGTTAAATAATGTTAAGAGATTAATTGAGATTAATGGGCTTTTAGTAATTTTAAGTAATTTAAAGTGATTTTACGAAACTTAAGGCCACTCTAAAATTTTTGAAAAATCGATTTTTTTTTTAAATTTTCCTTTAAGATCTCAAAAATGATGTGCCAAAAGATTATAGTTAGGAAAAATTTCTAAGTACACGGTTTTTGAATTTTAATACAAGGCCAGAAAAGAAAAACAAGAGAAAAGAAAAAAGAAAAGAAAAAATGAACAAATAAAAAATAAATAAAATAAAATAAAAAGCAGAAAAGAAAAACAAGAGCAGGACGATGACCTGGAAGGCCAATTGTATGGTGAAGGCATCGCTGATTAAAGGTATTAAAAATGTATAGAAGTACGTAGGATTTTTTTTAAATTGCATAGTTTATTTGCTATTAAGAATTATCTGATGATTTTTCAAGCAAATTTTTCACTTTGGAAGTGCGCCATTTGGCCAAAAATTCAAATATCCAAAAAAAACCTACATACTTTCTCTGGCAATTAGTGTATAAAATAAAAAAAAAACAAATTGGCTAATTGAAATTCAAAAATTACACGAGCTGTGCACAGTTTGAATCGCTTCAAAAAAAATTTTTTATACAGTTGTTTATACATATATAAATATCCTTAATTGGAATCTCGATTTATTTTGTAGTATTTCTAGAAAAAATCCTAAAAAGCCTATTTTTTCGGCCTCTAGAGTGGCCTAACACCTTAAAGGAAGTTCATAAGATTTTATAAAATTTTAAGTTATTTTAAGGTATCTTACGAGATTTTATATAGGATATTAAGTAATTTTATCAAGAATTTTGAAGGATATTAAAGGGATTTTAAAGAATCTTAAGAAACTTGTGGAGATTTCTGAACTTAGTGTGTATAATTTCAAGGATAATATAATACACTAAGAAAAATAATTTTGGATCTAAAGGATCCTAAGAAATGCATCTCTTTGACTCCAAGTTTTTTTTCTGTTGAATGATAAAAAAATATTAAGGAAATTTAAAGAATTTTTTTTAAAAGTTGTTAAAAAACGGTAAGTTTAGTTTTATATTTTATTTCTAACAGTAATGATTATATCCAGATTCAAAAAATTTTTGACGTTTTATAACAGAAAATAAAAATATGGTAGTCCATATAATAATAATAATAATAATAATAATAATTATTATTATTATTATATAATTAATTATAATATTAACCACTCTAGGATTTTAAAAAAATCGATTTATTTTTTCTTAGCTTAAACAGTACT
>UCOK01009666.1:2397-17638 GCA_900474325.1 Synergus umbraculus | reverse complement strand
CTTTTATAATTTTCGTAAAATACATTTTTCCACGATAACTTCTTAAATATTGAAAATTTAAAGCTGGTGTAAGGGAAATGAATATTCCTTTCATCGAGACGAATCGATTGACCTATATGATTAATACATTTCATTAAAAAATAAGGAAGTTATGTTTATTTATAATTTTGAAAGATAATTTTTCGCTCTATGTTTTCAAATAATCAAAATCTTGAGTTGACGTAAGGAAAATGAAGATTCCTTATGTCGAGACGAATCGATTGACCTATATGATTAATGTATTTCATTAAAAAATAAAAAAGTAATGCTTCATTAATTTTTTAAAAATGAATTTTTCAAATATAACTGAAAATATAAATGGAAAAAAGTAATATCGAAGCTTAATGCTTCCTCTATGAGGAAGCAAATCATATTTGCTTACTGGAAGCAAAGTGCTCATTGAATGAGCACAAAAGTTGATACAACTTCACAGCTAGTTTTACTTATACCAATGATAGTTACTATTTTATTTAAATTTTGATATGAGCGCCAGGTTATTTTTAAATATTAGAACTTTCGACCAAAAATAACTGAAGTGGTCGTAGATATATTTTAAGTGATTTTAAAATGATTAATTAGCAACGAACTAACTCAGAAAATATGTAGAGGGGAGTGGATTAGTAGTGAGCTCGCTGAAATTAAAGCATAAGTTGACAATTTCAAAATTGAATAGCGAAAGAACAATGAGTTTGCTTAAGGCTGATGGAATTTGAAAATTTCTCATGTAGAAAAACCTACATCCCAGAGGCGCAACAATAACGGAGTTAAGACACCCAGATAGTAATTCGAGTATACCTACTTGCAATATGCATGGATGTCGAAATTATTAGAAGGATAACACAATTCCACAATAAACCCACTTTTTGAGGGGTTTTAATCTGTTCTTTTTCTTTTTTTTTATTGATTTTTAATGTGTAGGGTGGTTCCCGACACCCACTGTTTTAAGACACTTGTTGCGCGTCTGTATAATTCTGTCAACTTTCATGTGGTCTAGCATCTTTCGAGCCAAAGGCAAAAGAGGGAAAATTTATAGGTTTTAGATAGAAAAAAATAGAGAGAAAAAATGAAGAATGGGCGCTTGATGAATAGTTTGTCTATTACTCACTTTTATAGTCCCAAAATAACATTTAATATTTTCCTATCAGAAACGGGGGACATTTTGACTTCCATGATGGAAGAAACTAAATATTAATTCCTGCTAGAGATATTTTGCAATTGACTGTAATCTGGCGCGCGATTCAAAGTCGAATTAAATTGACCAATGGGAGAATTTCTTTAGCAGGAAGCCAACACGTGCTGCGCGCGCAGGGTGCCACTGTCGCAGCTGTCAATATTTAGTTTCTTCCATCATGGAAGTCAAAATGTCCGCCGTTTCTGATAGGAAATAATTAAACACTATTTTGGGACTATAAAAGTGAGTAATCGACAAACTTATCATTAAGCGCCCATTCTTCATTTCTTCTCTCTATTTTTTTCTATCTAAAACCTATAAATTTTCCCTCTTTTGCCTTTGGCTGGAAAAATTCTAGACCACATGATAGCTTTATTTCTTTCCACAGATTCTGACAGTTTTTGACAGGTTTTACTTTCAGATTCCATCGCCCTTAAGTGCCAGCTACGGTGAAGGAATAAATGGAAGACTGTTTGCACATGCGCAGTATAAATTTATCGGTCGTCCTTTCTCTTGTGAGATTGTGGGAGTGAGTTGTCCGAGATCTGAGCCGTTTTTAAAAGTTAGGTTATGTGTCACAGTGTTCAAATGTCTCCCTCGCACAATTCCACGAGAGAAAGAAAGACGGACAAATTTGTACTGCGCATGTGCGAACGATCTTCCATTCTTTCCTACACTATAGCTGGTACTTAAGGGTGTTGAAGCATTTTGAAAAAAAAAAAATTTTCATGTAGAGTCAATCTAATTTCCCACCTCATTTCGATACGTATATGATAAAGTTGCAAAAATGCACTGTTTGACGGGTCCTTTCATGGAAATGGGCTTCTCGATGGCAGGAGAGGGGCTTAGTGACTCTTTTTGAACAAAAAGCAATAGTTTTGTTTAAAAAAAAGATTTCAGATATGAGAAAAAAGAAGGATGCAGACAATATTTTAGAGAGAATAGGTATTACTTACAGACGTCAAAATCCCTTTTTCCTCATACAATATGTGCTCACACTGCACTGGCGGGGAGATACACTATCTAAAACCCATAAATTTTCCCTATTTTGCCTTTGGCTGGAAAAATTCAAGTCCACATGATAGCTTCCCTGGCGAAAGGTTCGGATAGAAAAAAAATGTATCCTTTTGAATCAATTTCATTCCGGAATTTGTATCCGAAGCGAACAGTTTAATTCTGATCTAATCCGAAGTCCAATCAAAAATTCCTATCCTAATCAATCCGAGGTCGATCTAAGGATTCCTATCCGATTTAATCCGAAATGAAAAAGAGGATTCTAATCCGGGGTCTATCCTCGATTTCTATCTGTCTGAATTCGAAGTCATCCAAAATTTCTATCTGACTGATTCCGTGGTTAAGAAAGGATTTCAATCCGAATGAATCCGATCTAATCCGAGATCAAAGCAAGGATTCCAATCTAAAGTGAAGGATGATGTTCAGTTACATACTTGCACTTACATTTTTTTAAATATAAATGATTAGTCACAACTTTTTCGGATTCATTCAGATTGGAAAGGATAAAAAATAAGTTCGGATTGGTTTCAGATTCATTCGGATTAAAGCTACGGATTAGAAAGGATTGAAAGGAGTTCGGATTGATTTCGGATTAATTAGGATTGAGGGCACGGATTGAAAAGGATTGAACGGTAACTTCAGTTTGGAACTACGGATGGAAAAGGATTAAAATTCGTTCGGATTGATTCGGATTGGGATAACGGATTGAAAAGTGTGTACGAATTGAATATCGGATTAATTCGGACTGAAATTTTTTTTGGTTACGGATTGAAAAGGATTGAAACTTTGTTCGGATTAGAATCGGATTCATTTGGTTTGGTATCGCATTCAATCGGATTCATTCGGTTTAAAGTCGGATTCATTCGGATTCAACTTTGTAGAGACTGACGGATTGGAAAGGATTAAAAAGGATTAAAAAATATTTTTTGATGAGGCTCGCATTCATTCGGATTGACCGTTCGGATTGAAATGTGAGATCGGTTTAGTTTCGGATTCAATCGGATTAGACGTACGGATTGAAAAGTGTGTTCGGATTCATTTGTATTGGAAGCACGGATTAAAAAGTGTATTCGGATAGATTTCGGATTCATTCGGATTAGGGGCCACGGATTAAAAATGATTAAAAGGTAAGCTTCGGATTCATTCGGTTTGAATTTGGAGTTGAGACACAGATTAAAAAGGATTAAAAAGGATTGAAAACATCCCTCGGATTAGATCGGAATGAAACTGTTTGGTTCGAACACAAATTCCGGAATGATTCAGAAATTTTTGGATTGGTTCGGATTGAAATTAATTCCGAACTTTCCGCCAGGGTTTATTTCTTTCCACAGATTTTGACAGTTTTTGACAGTTTGTTGACAGTTTTTACTTTCAGATTCCATCGCCCTTAACCACCAGTCTGGAAACTTCAATTTCTTTGATTTTTATACATTTTTGAGTTGAGAAAAGACGAAACGTTCCTTGAAACAATCAATTCCTAGTAATAGAATAGAAACGTTTGACCACTCGATTGGCTCGATCAAGTACAAATTACAATTTTGAATATAAGTTATTTATATAAATTTATCAAAGAAGGTCGAACAGAGAATGAAGATCCTCTGGTTCTTCCCGTCCCTGTGGCAGTAGAAAATCCGATTGAATTAACTCAGCCATCCCTTGCCGGTGGAAAAATCGATGAAAAAGGGACCCTTTCGTAGATTTGAGGAACCTGATCGGGAGACATTAATTAGTGCTCCCCAGAATCACAGCAGAATAACCAGTCTGGACTTTAATTAACAAAATTCACTTCGCAAGGTCACCAAGGCGACAACGCCAACCTGCAAAGCAACTATCCAAATGATAGATTTAAATTTGATTCCGTACTCGATCGTCTCAATTTGACTCTAGTTCGTTAGTAGGTCTTATACGCAAAAAATATTGGAAAATACGCATTACAATCTGTAAGAGAGAATTTCGTAATAGATTACGTAAAAATCCGTATATTGGGTCCAAAGTTGTCAAAACCTCAAGAACCATCGGAAAATTATATCATCTAGTGACATGTATCTCATGTGAGTACGTGAGTGATACAAATCGTTTGGTAACATGTCGCTGCGGCTGCTCTTGCTACGCTGAACGACTGACGCAGTAGATGTTGTCAATACTTTATCATTTTTAGATGGTTATTGAGATTTGGACCTAAAATACGAATTTTTACGTAATCTATTACGAAATTCTCTCTTACAGATGCTTAGTTGGGAGTTACAGAATTTTCTTTATCACCTTCGAATTTTCCGTAAATGTCAGAGTTTTGCATAAATTATAATAATACCGGCGTGAAATTTCATTTATCTGTCATCTCCCGTACAGCCATATTGTCTCCACCAATTAGATACCTCGATACATTCAGAAACACCCATTGGTGTAGTCACACAAATTTTAAAGTTCATTTATGCAATGCCCTTAAGTAGGAATTTTCATTTTTGTAATATATATATAATCTCTAGAACCACAATCTATAACTAGGGGCGCCATTGCGAGCACACATTCTCATCACAATATGCGCGCTTTCATTCGTTTATATACTTTTATTTAAATTTCTTAAGGTTCTATCGACGTTAAGGAACACATTCTCATCATAGACATTCTCAAGTTAGAAAATGAATTATTAAAAAAATAATCGTATTAATCATCGTATTAAAAAATGTACCTTCTTTCAATTTAGCATCACCGATTTCTAGAAATTTCTTTCCCAAATATTGAAAACAGTTGCCATCTTTGTCCAAGGCTTTGACAAACTGTTTGATCAGACTAAGTTTGATATGAAGAGGCGGAAGCAAAATCTTTGAAGGATCTAGTAACAGTTCACGTATTATATTTTTGGATCCGGGATGGAAATCTTCTCGCTTTGGCCAATCTTTTTGTACGTAGTGTTTCTTTCTATCTCACGTCTACGCATCATGTCAAAAAATTTTCTTCATCCTTGGTAAAAAAATTCCGAAAGTCTTTTTCTCTATTTCGATAAACGTAAACTTTAATTCCCTTAGACAAAATGTTTTTCTTTTTTAATCCTGCAGCAAGATACTCAGCTCCATCATTCAGTAATCCCAAATCTCTTACAAGATCGTCTCGTTCCTCTTGATCAAAAGTTTGTGGAGTCTTAGGATTCAGTACAGACTTACTAGTCCCTGCAGGTATATATTCATCTTCGTTCGTATAACTGTCACTATCTCTTTCATTGTCTGAGCTTTCCCTGTCACTTTCATCGACTGTATTTTCAGTAACATCCATAGGCTCCGTAATGTTTTCAGTGATATCCCTAGGCTCTTGAGATGCAGTTTCAATTTTAATCGCTGATGTTGTAGGGTTCTTCACGGAATTTACATTGGTATACAATATCTCCGATCTATTTGATAATACTATATCTAGACGTAAAATTTCCCGCTCTTTCCAAATCTGCAGTCAAAAATCCATTTTTTTCAATATTTATTGGTTTGACCTTGATAGTGATTCGATAGGGTGAAGTGGACCTCGCATTCGGATTCAGGGACCCTAAAAACGTTAGGAATAGGGGTCATTTATAATAAATTTTTTTTTGTCGATTTCACTTCAATTGACCTAAATTATGACGTGGTGGGGGTAAACGGACATCAGATTCGGACTCAGCGTGCCGTAAAATATAAGGGTATATGGGTCATGTTTCTGTAGCAAGACCTTTTTTTTGTGTGCCTGTGTAATCAATATTTGTAAATTTTAACGCATATATAACAGATAAAATTTCGCACGGAGCGCGGGGGGGAATCGAACGCATGACCTACGGGACGCGAATTGAGATACCTAACCATTACCCTAACTCTCGAGATGATGGTAACACATTTTTTCAATGGTACACTAAATAGGGTTTAAAACAGTTCTAAATAGGGTTCTAAATAGTCGGGCAGAGATGAGAAACTTTCCTTTGATCGGCTCCCATTTTATAATGGTGAAATATTTGCGAACTTTGCCTGCAAATTTCTCTCATTTAAACTCTTCACTTTGAAACCACAATATCGATTTTTTATTTAATTTCCATTCTCATAGTACCAGAAACGAAAATCATAAGGTTTTAATAAAATATCTATGGCGAAGTGGAAGTGCACTGATGAGAATGTGTTCCTTATGTTCAATAGAATCTTAAGTAAAATAGTTTTCTTCTTAATGTAAAAATAAAGTAATTGAAAAAATATATATAGCAGCGATGCAAGCGCGCGAAATGGAAAAAATGAAGCGCAAGGTGTGATGAGAATATGTTCACAATAGCACCCCTAGTCCATCTAATAATTTGGACACCCTCGCATATTGCAAGTAGGTATACTTGAATTACTGTTTGGGTATCCTGACACTCAGAACCCCGTGCTTGTTGCGCCCCTGAAATCTAAATTTTTCTACATGAGTGTTTTTCAAATTCCATCAGCCTTAATTTAAAATTGCCAATTTATTGTGAAAAACGTGAACATTACAATTTTTTTAACGCTTTTTTTCGAATTATTTTCAAGAATGATTATAATCCTATGATAAAGAAATGATGAGGTCGAAGTCGAAAAAATCTAACGCCTTTTCAGGCAATCTGATTCGTTGTCGCGTAAATATCGATAGTGCTTTTCGACAATTGATCAGTCGTTAATTTTGCGCGCGCTCATTTGAATTTGGTTTCGTTAATCATCATTTATCACGAGTCTAAACCCGAGATGTATCGAAAATAAAAGGGAAAGATAAATATTATTATATTTTATAATAAATCTTTCCTTCAAGTCATGTAAAAAATAATATTATATAACAATTAATATATTAATAATAATTATAGTAATATTAATAATATTGCTGCCTCATAGAGGAAGCTTTGCAGTGGCGACAAAATCCAGTTTCCTAAAAAAGGTTTTTTTATACATATTTCAAGGGCATATTTCATTATTATCCAATATGATGATCCAGCAATTTCTTGAAAACGCGTCCATTAGACCGCAGCACGTCAGGGTCAAGGACATTTGAAGGTCTAGTCAAGGTCAATCAAGTCGTTTGAAAGGCGATGACTAGTATTTCTATGATTTTGAGGGTCGCTCTATCTGGATACGGTCTCAGAATATCCCCAAACCTGTCACCCCGATCACAAATGATATGTACATAATTTGTGAAACTTTGAAAAGAGGCTGGATTCTTATTTTAGAGATTCTAGAAGGTGCTATTAGGGCTCTAAAGACGGTATTTACCAAGTGAATGGCAAAGATGTGGACAGGTATAGCTCTGATCTACGAACCCTGGGTTTACACGGAGAATATTAGGGGTCTAGGTGGGCGCGGCAATTAATTTAAATGTCTATTTGAAAAATCACCAAGAACGTGCACTAATGTTAAAGGTTTGGATGCACTGCTGGTGCCAAACTTATACTCAGGATATTTCATAGAGTAACCTACTTTAAAAGTTAAAATATTCAAACTCATCGTTGAAAACCTTCCAAAAACAAGATATTTTATAAGAAAAGCATACTGTGACACAAGGACCTCTTTTATACAAGTTACCAACGTTACCATCATTACAAAGATGCATTCCAGTCCCTGTAATATTAGAGATTATTTCTTCATTAATTGCAATGATTTTGGACTTAATTCTGAAATGTACCTACAAATTTAAGATGTTGGCTACACGATAAAAAATAGTAAACAATTGTGAAATTCTTGCCACCTTTGTATAAATTTTGCATTTAATTTTGAAATTTACTCATAAGATTAGATTTTTTTATCTGGGAATTTGTATTTTTCGGGAATTTGAAATTTTTTTTTTCTTAATATTTTGGATTTTCGGTTTTGGGGAAAAAGATTTTAAAATTTTTATTCAAAACTTGTTAGAAAATTTCCATTAAAAGTTTTAAACAGAATTTTGAATTACAATATCTTTTTTTTTATCTTTTGAGAGTTTGAATTTTTAGGAGTTTTCTAATGTTGTTAATAAACATTTATGGAAATTAAGTTATTGTTCGATAATTAACAATTTTGATAATTGTTTTTCTGGTATTTTTCTATATCGCGATTTCATTTTTTCGGTACAAAATTGTAAAAAATGTTTAAATATTTATAATTACTCAATTTTATTCACGTCTCAGCTTTATTACAATCTGAACTTTATTTATTTTATTTTTTCAGCAAAGTCCTTGCCGCCGTTGTTGAGTTTCGAAAATCTCCTTTTAAGCCGATAATTTTTAATGGATTGTCGGATTCCCTAAATGCATTGGATTCAAAAGCCATTGCGGAAGTTATTTGCTACGGCTTAGGAAATTTTAGTAAAAATAGATCATCAAAATATCAGTTAGCAGCTCTACTGACTATCAAAAGTCAATACAATTGTAACGTCTTAGTCTATGATCCCGTTTTTACAGAAACGGAAACTGAAGTCCTAAAAACCTTGGAATTAAATCTTATTGCAAAAAATGAGGAAGGAAAACATACGATAAGCAAAAATCCAACTTTAATTTTCATGCCACATTGTCCAAGCCAGTTGCTAAATAATTTTTTGTATTGTAATTGGGGACAGCAGCTTAAATACTGTATTTTTCTCTGCAATCGGTGGTCTGAAATTTTTGAACAAGATCACCTTAAATATTTGGAATTCGCAAAAAATTATATTTCACGATTAAATTCTTATGTAGTAGAAATTGAATTAGAAAACGAGTTTGAATTTATGGAAACATTTAGTGGAACGTCTATTCATATTTTTCCTGGACTAGACAAAACTCCCTTCCACTTTTGGTATTCAAAAGAAGAACCAGTTTATCCAAAAGAAAACAGTGAATTTATTAGAGGCAACCTTTGCAGTTCTACCTGATGTGATATGAGAGTTTGAGGTACGAAATTAAACAGTGAGTCAGTTTAATTATTTTTAATTATTTTCATTTTTGTTTCGTCATAGAGGAAACTTTGTAGTGGTAACAAAATCCAGTTTCCAAAACTGGAATTTTGAACATACTTCAAGGGAAATATATCTAATATGATGTCCTGAAAAATTGTCCAGAAGTATAATGGACGTTATTTTATAACTCGTACAGATTTGGAAGAAAAATGACTGACCCATTTCTTATTCAACTAAAACTTTTTTTACGGGTTTAACTAATTAATAAAATAATTAAAATTAATAAAATTAAGTAATTAATTAATATAAATAAATGCATAAATAAATTTTCAACAGTGATGTTTTTCATTTATTTCTTTTTATCTATTTATTTCTTAAATTTTTAATAAAGTCATCTTAGCTAATAAATAAGACTATTTAATTCAAAACATATGTAATAATCATTTATATTTCAGAGAAAAACGATATGAGACAAGAAAATTGGCCGTGCAAGGTGACCCGCGCACCGGTGTGACGTACCGCGCTAGATAAATTAAATTTTTTCGAACAGTACTAATTATTTGTCCATCGATTAAAAAAATCATTTTTAAAAGGAAATTTAACTTAGAATACGATAAAAATACTAAAAACTTGATTAATGGGTGGGGCAATTGTTAAAAATCGATTCAAAAATTTAATTTGTTTATAACAATTAGAATTTGTTAATATTTTATCATTGAAATATTTTTTAATTAAAGCTCGTTGTTGTACCTTTAGAATGAAAAAAAAATAAAGTCTCAAGCTCAAATAGAACCGGAGTTATGAATTTTTAAAAATAGTCTTCAAGCCAAAAATCACCAAATTCTCAAATTTTCAATCCTTTCTATTTTCAAAAAAAAAATCCTCGAATACGTATCTTCCTATTTACATAAAGAATCCGTAAAAAAAGTTTTAGCTGAATCAAAAATTGGTCGGTCAATTCTCTGTTCGATTTATAAAAGAACGTCCCATATATGTATGAATATATGTAGGTATGTATGTGTCAATGTATCATGTATTTTTTTATGTATGTTAGTACACATGTATGTCACTATCATGCAATATCTTGAAAAAGCGTAAACATAAATTAATGAATTTTTTTACACATTCCTCTATATAACTAGTTGGATTTCTTTCCAGGGGTTTAGGAAAATTTTTAATTTTACAAGTTTTATGTACTTTTATAATTTTAGTGAAATTGATCTTACGACTATGAATTCTCAAATAATCAAATTAACCAGATGTCACGAGAAAAAAGATTCCTTATGTCAAGACGAATCGGCTGACCTATAAGATTAGTGCGTTTCAATAAAAAATAAGAAAGTTATGGTTATTTATAATTTAAAAATTAATATTTCGCTCTATGTTTTCAAATAATCAAAATTTTGAGTTGACGTAAGGAAAATGAATATTCTTTATGTCGAGACGAATCGACTGACTTATAAGATTAATGCATTTCACTGAAAAATTTGATAGTTATGCTGTATTGTAATTTTCGAAAATGAATTTTTCCAATATAACTTCTCAAATAATCCAAATTTAATGCTGACGTAAAGAATAATTAATGCTTCCTCTATGATGAAGCAAATCATATTTGTTTACAGGAAGCAAACTGCTCATTGAATGAGTACAAAAGTTGATACAACTTGACAGCTACTTTTTTAATTTCAATAATCTTCATTATCTTTTTTTATTGAAAATCTTTGCTCTTCTTGTCTTTAGATGTCCTTCTTGTGTATTTTCTTTTTTCCCGTACGTTTCCCTTGTTACATTTCACAAGATTTCTTGTATATTTTATTTTTATATTTTATTTTCTTTTTATATTTTCCTTTTTAAACACTAAACATATAATTTTCAAATATTTAGCCCGCTTATTTTCTAACTGTCAAACATCAAATTCTGACATTTCGCAGACATTCCACTGTACTAGTCGAGGTACCATTCCCACCACTCTAACATATTGAAAAGGTTACACTTTTTTTCACTAAATGAATATAAACTTGGGTCTCCTTATTACTACTCCGTGTGACAAACATTTAAAGCTGATGTAAGGGAAATGAAGACTCCGTGTATCCAGACGAATCGATTGACCTATAAGATTAATGCAGTTCATTCAAAAATAAGAAAGTTATGCTTTATTGTAAGTTTCGATAATGAATTTTTCCACTATAACTTATCAAATAATCAAAATTAAAGGCTGATGTAAAGAAAATATAAATTCATTTGATTAAGTAATTAATGCTTTCTCTATGAGGAAGCAAATCATATTTGCTTACTGGAAGGAAAGTGCTCATTGAATGAGCACAAAAGTTGATACAACTTGATACAAACTTGATTATTATTTTAAATTATTTGTAAGATTATCGCATAAGAGACAATGTTGGAGCCATATATTTTCGGGCGCGATCAAAAAAAACTTAGGTCAGGTGATCAGTCTGTAAATTTGAAGATGGAATAAATCTAAAGTGGGGAAAACAGATATTAGGTTAAATCATAATTCGGACAATTAGAAATGAGATCAAATGAAAAATAAAGTATATAGAAATTAGGGGTTTTAATTAAATTAAATTAATTGAATTTAATTTAATTTACTTTGGTTAAATGGGAATTATGACAAGTAGAATTTGGGGAATATTCATGAACCCCGACAGACAAACTTAAAAAATAAATAAATAAATACCTGTTCTGCACTATACTTTTGTTTTAATTACGTTAGTTTTACATGAAGAACAGATCTAATTTACTTAAGGTTCTATCGAAAAAATCGATAAAAAAATGAAAAAATCGATCTTTTTCTTACCATCATATTTACATCCCATCTTCCTTGATAGCGATCAAAGATACCTTCTTTCAATTTAGCATCACATATTTCTAGAAATTTCTTTCCCAAATATTGAAAACAGTTGCCATCTTTGTCCAAGGCTTTGACAAACTGTTTGATCAGACTAAGTTTGATATGAAGAGGCGGAAGCAAAATCTTTGAAGGATCTAGTAACAGTTCACGTATTATATTTTTGGATCCGGGATGGAAATCTTCTCGCTTTAGCCAATCTTTTTGTACGAGGTGTTTCTGTCTATCTCTACCCTGCACAAAATGATAGGTAAAATCCGGATAAGAACCGGGTAGAAGTTGGAACGTATCCGGTTGTTCTGGGTTTAGACCCTGGTTTTTGTCCCCGGTTTCTATCCGGTATTGTATCCGGGTTCTATCTGGTTCGATATTTTGTTCAAACTTGGTTCCTACATGGGTCTTACCCGGGGCTGTGTGGTTTCTACCAGGTTTGTATCCGGTGTTTAATAATATTTGTACCCGGTTCTTATTGTGTACCTATTCGAAATTCACCCGGGTTTTTACCCCGGTTTATACCCGGTATTTGACCGGATTCTACCTGAGGCTATATGATTTTTGTACCCAGTTCCTACATGGGTCTTGTTCGGGACTGTGTGGTCTCTACCAGGTTTGTATCCGGTGTTTCATAATATTTGTACCCGGTTCTTATTGTCTACCTATCCGAAATACACCCGGGTTTTTACCCCGATTTATATCCGGTATTTGACCGGATTCTATCTGGGGCGATATGATTCTTGTACCCGGTCCCAACACGGGTATTATCCGGGGCTGTGTGGTCTCTACCAGGTTTGTATCCGGTGTTTCATAATATTTGTACCCGGTTCTTATTGTGTACCTATTCGAAATTCACCCGAGTTTTTACCCCGGTTTATACCCGGTATTTGACCGGATTCTACCTGGGGATATATGATTTTTGTACCCTGTTCCTACATGGGTCTTGTCCGGGGCTGTGTGGTCCTACCAGGTTTGTATCCGGTGTTTCAATCACCTATACCCGGAAAAAATAAAAAAAATGTTATAAAAAACAATTATTAATTAAGAACATGGTTTATTCGTTGATCTATTATGGATATACTTATAAATAATCGATATTTGTAAATTTTAACGCATATATAACAAATAAAATTTCGCAAGCAACGCTGGGGGGAATCGAACGCACGAACCTACGGGACACGAGTCCAGCTACTTAACCATTACCCTAAGCTTCGAGATGATGGTAACACATTTTTTCCATGGTACACTCAACCATACACAAATATTAAATTATCTCAAGTTAATTTCATTAAAAAAACTCTTTTGCGTTAACAATGAATAAAATACGTAAATAAAATTTTTCATATTTTTAATGTTTACTTTTGCAAAACCTAAAACCGTAGAATTGATTGATATAATAGAATATTTCATTGGCAGAACAAATTTTTTGCGCCAAAAAAAACTACTGTCTATCGCGGTACTGTAGTACTGTAATAATAGTATAATATAATATTATATAATATTATACTATATAATTGTATAATATATATAAAATTAATTATATAATTATATAATATTAATTATATATAACAAAAATTCTTATTCAATAAAGGCCTCATGTCTATAAAAATATCTTCAAGTATTTCCTCTATTACTAAGATGCATTAAAAAAATTGATGTAAATAAAAACAGGCATTTACTTTGATAGTGTTAGTTTTGTATAATATTTTGTATAAGTTTAGGTACCCTATAAATTTCTCGAAAATTGAAAAAAAGTTGGCTGATTGACAATTAAATATTTTTATGGTATGGATTGCTGTCCAGTCCCAGATCTGGGCCAGACATTGATTACGTTCGTTAATCAATTTGTATATATTCAAAAATTTTTGTAAGTATAAGATTAACGATTTTAACCTGTTTTTTGAATAACTTAAATATTGAATAATTGTTTCCAAGTTTTAGTCTAAAATAGCACTGCCATATGTCAAATTTAATTATTAGTTGATGAGACAATTCTTTTTATGAAATTAAAACCCTAATTTTTATATTTCTTCTACACTCGGTTCTTATTTTTGCAAATTATAAGGCAACAACCTACAACTTTTTCTTGTCGGCTTCTTTATTTTTCAGTATCCAAGCTCCTTTAATTCTGATGAAGTCTGCTAATATAAAAGCTGAAAAAACAAATAAATAAAATCAAAAATTCAAAAATATTATGTACCGTACGGTAACCGGATAAGAACCAGGTGGAAACCGGGTAGAGATGAATTTAGTTCTTAATGATTCACCAATTCAAAGTACCATATAGTAACCTGATAAAGCCGGGGTATAACCCTAATTAGATATTTGCAAACAGGGTGCGGGTATGTACCGGATAGAAAAGCACTTTCGAATTTTCTTGTAGAGACCTGGTTGAACCAGGGTTGAAACTTATTTTTGTATTTAATTTCTGGTTTCATTCGTCGGATAGGAACCGGGTAGAGATGGATTTTTTTCTTAACGATTCTCATCAATTTAAAGTACCGTATAGTAACCTGATAAAGTCCGAGTAAAACCCTAATTGAACAGGGACCGGGTATGTACCGGATAGAAACGTATTTTCGAATTTTCTTATAGAGGCCTGGTAGAACCCTGGTTAAAACTTATTTATGTGTTTGAGTATTTTATTTCTGATCACATTCGCCGGATAGGTACCAGGTAGACGCGGGTAAAATGCGAAAATTTAAATCGCAGTCCGGTTAAAAACCGTATCAAACCGGATAAGACTCCAAATGGGTATTTACTCGATTTATATCCGGTTTCTATTTGATTTCAACCAGGCATTTTAAGAAGGGAAGGTTTTTCATCTCGAGTAGAATACAGAGACCGGATAAAAACCCGATGGAAACCGTTTCATATCTTCAGATAGATACCACGTATATACCGGATAGAAATACACTAAAAACATGCTCATAAAGACCTCAATGACCTCCTAGAAGACAGGTTAAAATTTTTATTTGAATTTCAGGTTCCATTCGTCGGATAGGAACCGGGTAGGACCGGGTAGAGATGGATTTTGTTCTTAACGATTCTCATCAATTTAAAGTACCGTGTAGTAACCTGATAAAGCCCGGGTATAACCCTGAATAGACATTTGCAAACAGGGAATGGGTATGTAGCGGATAGAAACGCACTTTCCAATTTTCTTATAGAGGCCTGGTAGAACCCTGGTTAAAACTTATTTTTGTGTTTGAGTATTTTATTTCTGATCACATTCGCCGGATAGGTACCAGGTAGACGCGGGTAGAATGCGCAAATTTAAATCGCAGTCCGGTTAA
>UCOK01009662.1:0-13282 GCA_900474325.1 Synergus umbraculus | reverse complement strand
CTATTATACTTACTACATAGAATAGGAATATTTAAGATAATTGGGAAACGTATACCTCGAAATTTATGTCTGTTCTGCGTGAGAACTCGGGTGGATGCACCCACACATGTTGTAACCTACAATCCGTCTATACAGCCTCAAATAGATCTGCCTACGAAGGCCAGACGTGTTAATTTTAAATAAATGAGTTTAAGGGACTAAACTTAGTTTAAGGAGAGGGCTGTAATATAGAATTAAACTTTACTAGTATATTTCCCACTCCTCAATATATAAGGTCTATATAATGTAGAGCGTCAGGCCCGCTCATCAGTTCTTACCTGGTAATTAAAGCGACGTGATATCACGAGTGTGATATTACCTTATAATAACAGTTTAGTGATTTATTTCATTATAATCTCCCATGAAATCTTTAAAAATTCCCTTAATATTTCTAGATCTCAATGTATTTCGAGTTTCGACTCGTTACACTTTAATTGTTAAAATAGATTTGAAAATATTTAAATAAATTTAAATCTATTTTATTGGGCTTTGTTACGTGAAAATTCGTATTTAAAAAATAAGCGACGAATAAATTAACATAAAAGTTTGACAAGCACGTTTTGTCGATAGAAACATTGTTATCTGCGCAAAATCCTTTGGTGGTTTGATATCGTCCTTTTTGGAAGCACCCACCTTTGTCACTGGGGATCAAAATTTATTGGGGACGCAATTCAACCGGGATTAAAGTTTATTGAAATTGAGATTTAACTTTAGCTAAGATTTATCGAAATTGAGATAAGGTGGGATGAGAATATACCCACAAGCCGCTATTTATTGAAATTGAAAAAATTCAAATGCAACCGGGTCTAAGAGACGAGAAAGAAGAGCAGAAAAGAAATACTATATATGTACCTAACATATACAGAAAATATGAATAGAAACGAATCTCCAATTTATCATTTGAATGCAGAATTTTTGTAAAGAGATTTCAAGAATATAATCTAATATCTACTTTATACACACATTTAGTGATGTCGAAAGAATTTTATTTTGATGACAATGAGAAATTTTCTTTAGAACATATTCTATATTCATAACTGCTTTTCCCATTCAATTTTACAATCCCCATTTCCCATCTAGTTTTTCAACCCTCTTTTCCCATTATCTTTTGTGAAACAATTTTCTCACCTATTTTTCCAACCCACATTATTATTAAACTATTTAATTTTCTACAAACAAAAGTACTGTTATAAAAAAGAGGTATTAATTTATTCTATATAGAAACAATAAGTGATTTTAAGAAATTTTTTAAGAATTGGAAAATAGTTCACGAGAGTTTGAAGATTTTTGATGTTAAACATTTTTTTTAAGTTTTTGTAGGGATTTTTAATTATATTAACAAATTTTAAAGAATTTATAAAAGATTTTAAGTGATTTTAAGGAATTTAAGGAGATTTCAAGACATTTTAAGTGATTCTAGGGAATTTAAAGGGATTTCCAAAAAATGTAAGGATTTTCCAGAGCTTTCACAAGGTGTTAAAAATTATAAAAAATCGTAAAGGACTTTAAGAGATTGCAGGGAATTTTAAGAGATTTCAAGTGATTTTAAAGTTTAAGAGGGTTTTAAGAAATTTTAAGGGATTCTAGGGAATTTAAAAGGATTTTAAAAAACATGTAAGATTTTTAAGAAATTTTTATTATCTTAAAGTGATTTTAACGAATTTAAATTTTCTTCCTGGAATTTTAAAGGATTTCACGAGATTTTTATGATATTCTAAATATTTTGTGGAATTTTAAAGAATTTTCGAAAGTTTTCAAAAATTTTAAGAAATCTGTACGTATTTTAAGAGATTGTAAAATTTTTCATGAAATTTTAAGAGATTTTAAGAGTTTGGGAAATTCAAAGAATTTTAAGGAATTTTAACGTTCTGTGAGAAATTTGAAAGGATTTCACAAAATTTTTATGATTTTGTGGAATTTTAGGAAATTTTTGAAAAGTTTTCAAAAATTATAAAAGCTTTTTACGTATTTGAAGGGATTTAAAAGTTTAGAAGAATTTTTTATTTTAAAAGTTTTTCGTTGAATTATAAAGGATTTTAAGATGCTTGTAAAAGTTGTAAGTCATTTTGACATTTTACAAATGATTTTCAGGAATTTTAATAGTCCTCATAGAATTTTCAAAATTTCAAGTCATTTTTGATTTTTAAACATTTTTTGAGATTTTTTATTTTTAATTTTTTTGTGCAGGGAATTTTAAAGGATTTCACGAGATTTTTATGATTTTATAAATATTTCGTGGAATTTTAGGGAATTTTGAAAAGCTTTCAAAAATTTTGAAATATCTTTACGTATTTAAAGGGATTTTAAAGTTTTTCGTGAAATTATAAGGGATTTTAAGAATCTTGTAAGAATTTTGAGAGATTTTAAGGAATTCTAAATATTCTCGTGGATTTAAAATTAGATTTATAAATTTTAAATATTCCCGTGGAATTTGAATGTATTTTAAAAGGCTTGTAAGGGTTTAAAGAAATTTTCATTATTTTAAAGTGCTTGTGAAAATTTGAAGTATTTTTAATATTTCTCATGGAATTTTAAAAGAATTCATGAGATTTTTATGGGTTTTTAAAGAGTTACTAGAATATTAGAGAATTTTGAAAGTTTTTCAAAAGTTTTTAAAGATGTTTACGTATTTTGAGGGATTTTAAAATTCCTCGTGGAATTTAAAAATATTTCACGAGATTCTTAAAATGTTTTATGGAATTTTGAAGGATTACAGAAAATTTTAAGAGATTTTTAGAAATTCTAAAATATTTTAAAGTTTTTCGTGAAATTTCAGAGGATTTTAAGAAGCTTGTAAAAATTGTAAGTAATTTTGACATTTTAAAAATGATTTTAAGGAATTTTAAAAGATTAAAAATTTTTTCGTGAAATTCCAAAGGATTTTGAAGCTTGTAAAAGTTGTAAGTAATTTTCACATTTTAAAAATGATTTTAAGAAATTTTAATAGTCCTCATAGCATTTTTAAAAATTTTAAGTAATTTTTGATTTTTAAAAAATTCCTCGTGGAATTTTAAAGTATTTCAAGAGATTTTAAAAGAATTTTGTGAAATTTTGAAAGCTTGTTGGAAATTTTAAGAGATTTTTAGGAATTTCATGTGGTGTGAAATAATTTTAAACAAAAGATTTAAACTGATATTATACGAAATGGTTGAAAAATTTCAATAGTATTATTATTAAAAATTTATACGCATTTTTAATACTTTTCTGCCAGGAAAATTTGTCTGAAAGTCAGTAAAAAATCATGTAAATATCCGGGAAATTTAAAAATAGAATCTTGTGGCCACCCTGTACATAAAGGTTTTGAAATCCTGAAATAACTCTTCAAAGTCTTTTCCCCATATTTACTTATACCCCATAGAATTTGTAAAATTCTCTCCGGGAAATTAATTCTGAATTAATTGTTAAATACCACCACTATAATCGGTTTTGTGGTTTCATATTCTGGGCAACGTATGTACCCTAACGAGACGAAAGCTCGCAGAGATTCTCGGTCATTAAAGAGCTTAAGGTCGATCTCGGAAATCGATAGATGCATTCCTCCCTGCAGTTAGGACCTGCGTGCGGAATTTCCCGATTGGAATACCCAGAATTCCGCAAACTGCGACCCACCACGGATGCTGGTCGGTATTCACGTTTTACTTCCCTTTTCTGCATCTTTCAGCCTGCAGCGTAATTTCGTTCTTTTATGTGTAAGCCGCGAGAGAAAAGTAGTAGAAGAGGGCGATGAAAACTTTATTTGACGTTCCTTCTTAAAAACTCTTATAGTAGTTCATCCCCACAACTTTTTACTTTCAACTTTTTACTTTTTCCGCGTTGTACAGAATTCAAATATTTCATTGATAAAAATTCACTCCAGCATTCATAAAGAAACAGAATTTTACTATAGATATATTAAATTTACAAAATTAATGATGATGTTGAATATTTAATATTTAGCAACATTAAATATTTCAATATCGAGAATACATTATCGAATTATGTCTGATAATTATTATATAATTATGATAATAATTCTGATTATAATTTTGACGAATATTCAGTGTTTCTATAACACTACCACATATTAGTTTCGCTATTATTTTATTCGGAATATTAAATCAATCTCAAACTCAGTTTCAAATCGAATTCAATTCAGGAACAGTAATTCAATTACCTCAATTCTCTTTCTTCCTTTATTTTTATTTAAATAAGAGAAAATCGCATGGTATTATAAAGTACACAGCCTGCCATGCAGATGAACGAATATTTCAAGCAAAAACAAGGAATGTGATGTAATTTTCAGGAATTATTTTATTGGACGTGGAAGATTTACATTCGGTCGAGTTTGCAGATGCAAATTTTAATCACATTAACTAGAGCACCAGAGGTTACAAACACCCCCTACAAACCACCAGCCCCCCCCCCGCCCCCACACCATTCTCGAACCTATATTGTTACGCAATTAGTATACAGTAGGATTCGCTCGAGATGTCTGAGGGTTCTCTTTGAGTCTCTTTCCCTCATTCAGGTTCTTACTCGCGATTGAATAATGCGAACAATAGTATATCTCTGCTCAAATGTCTGGTACTCGTCGAGTACTCCCGCTGCTCTTCGAATACAAAAGGTCCTCCTATTAAATTTCCTTTATATGTACTCGCAATAATATTTCTCTAAGTATTATATTAATGTAATGACTATCCCGGGACGAACCTTTCATCCCAGACATGATGCGTCATGACGGGGACGAAAGGTTCTTCCCGGGACAGTCATTACTATACTTAGTAATGTCATTAAATAAATAGTAATGACAGGTGATTTTAGTGCTTTTAGTGCTTTTAGATCGAGCTGAAAAGTTACGGGCTCCACATCCACTATTTTAGCAAAAAAAAATAATTTGTTAAATTTAGCAAAATTTTGAAAGTATTAGTCTTCTTAAGTATTTTCTTGAATTATGTAAGAAATGTTTTATGGAATTTTGAAGGATTACAGGAAATTTTAAGAGATTTTTAGGAATTCTCAAAAGATTTTAAAGCTTTCGTGAAATTCTGAAGGAGTTTAAGAAACTTTTAAAAATTGTAAGTAATTTTGATATTTAAAAAATTATTTTATGGAATTTTAAAAGAATTCATGATATTTTTACGAGTTTTTAAAGATTTTGTGGAATTTTGAAAAGTTTTCAACAATTTTAAAAGATTTTTACGTATTTCAAGGGATTTTAAAGTTTTTCGTTGAATTCTAAAGGATTTTGACAAACTTCTTAAAATCCTTTAGAAAATTTTCCCATATTATATTCAATAAATTACTTTTTTTTCGATAAAATAGTAAATATGGAGGGGGTAAATTTCACACGATCTGAGAGCACTGGACACATGTCAGGAAAGTCAGGGAAATGTCAACGAAATGCGAGTATTTTTTTCGTATTAAATATATAACTTTTATAATTTATTTAACAAATTTTAGCAAGTATCTAAAGATTTCCAAGGATTATAAATAATTTCCAGGTATTATCTGAGATTCTCTAGGTTTCTAATGATTTCAAGACATTTTCAATAATTTTAAAGGATTTTGAAAGTTTTTTCGGAATTTTAAAAAGAATTCATGGAATTTTAAGAGATTTTGAAGGAAGTTTAGGGAATTCAAAGAATTTTAAGGAATTTTAGGGTATTTTGAAAAATTTTCAAATATTATGAAGGTTTTTTTTACGTATTTTAAGGGATTTAAAAGTTTTTCGTCGAATTATAAAGGATTTTAAGAAACTTTAAGAATTTAAAGAGATTTTAAGGAATTTTAAATATTATCGTGGATTTAAAAGGATTTTAAAAGACGTGTAAGATTTCTAAGAAATTTTAATTACTTTAAAGTGATTTTAAAGAATTTACATTTTCCTCATGGAATTTTAAAGGATTTTACAGTAATAATTTTAATTATTGAATTAATTCAAGGAATTTCGATAGATTTTAAACGATTTAAATTTTTTTTAACTATTCTAAGGATTTAGTAAGTATTCTACAGAATTTACGACTTTTTTTAAGGATCTAAAAAGAATTCAAAAGAACTCAAGCAATTTACCCAAATTTTCTAGTTATTTAAAATGTTTTTAAAAATGAGATTAAAAATAATTTTAAAGTGATTTTAAGGAATTTAAACTTTCTTCATGAGATTTTAAAGAATTTCACAATTTTTTATGATTTACAAAAGATTTTGTAGAAGTTTAAGGAATTTTATGAGGTTTTCAAAAATTTTAATAGATATTTACGGCTTTTAAAAAATGTCAAAGTTTTTTGTGGATTGCTAAAGGATTTTAAGAAGCTTGTAAAAATGTTAAGTAATTTTTGATTTTTAAAAGACTTTTTTAAGACTTTAAGAGGCTTTCAATAATTTTAAGAAATCTTTAAGTATTTTAAGGGATTTTAATGTTTTTCGTGGAATTCTAAAGGATTTTAAGAAGCTTGTAAAAATTAAAGTAATTTTGACATTTTTAAAATGATTTTAAGAAATTTTTATAGTCCTGATAGAATTTCAAGTCTTTTTTGATTTTTAGAAGATGTTGTAAGATTTTTTTTCTTTCAAGAGTTTTTTTTTTAAAGATTTTAATGCATTGTAGAGAATTTTCAAGGATTTCATGAGATTTCGTGGAATTTTAAGATGTTTCTAAGAATTTCAAGAGATTTTTGTAATTCGTAAACGATTTTGTAAAATAATTATAAAAGAATTCATGGAATTTTAAATATTGTATATTTGAAAATGTTTATGGAATTTTGAAGGATTACAGGAAATTTTAAGAGATTTTTAGGAATTTTAAAAAGATTCGTGAAAATTCAGGATCTCATGAAATATTAGCAAATTTGAAGCGATTTCGTGGAATTTTAAGATGTTTCTAGGAATTTCAAGAGATCTTTTCAAAAGTTGTTGTAAATTCGAGATTTTTACAAAAGTTAAATCTTGTAAAGTTATTTTAAATTTCAAAAGATTTAAAGTGATATTATACGAAATTTTTGAAAAATGTCAATAGCATTATAATTAAAAATTTGTACGCATTTGTAATACTTTTATGTCAGGGAAATTTGTCTGAAAGTCAGAGAAAAGTCAGGGAAATGTCAGGGAAATTGAAAAATTGAATCTTGTGGCCACCCTGAATGACTATCCCGAGAAGAACCTTTCGTCCCAGTCATGATGCTTCATGACCATGACGAAAGGTTCGTGCCGGTAACAACACTAATTTGCGAATGGTTACATATATTTGCTCTTCTTTCTCATACATATATCTATATGTACAAGATGCTACTATGAATTTCACCATCTGGCGACTGTTTTGCCATGAAGAAGTATATTTACAAAGCGGAACACCTCTGTAGCATATTTTGCCCCGCAAGCGAGTACATTTTATCCAAAAGTTCTGATCTGCAAGTGGAAGGAAGAGGCTCGTTCCTATATATTATATTTGAGTCGTCGCACTTGAATTCGAGCGAATTTAAGGAGGCAACATTCACCATGCCAAACTATAGGGTATTTCTCTTCGATTCCCTCTACTTGTACCTATATACTCACGCAGGTTTGAAAAGTAGTTCTCTTTTCTTCTGACTCTCACAACCATGAGAAGAAGACACCCACCTATTTTCTCTTATTCTAGAAGAAAAGCGGCGAATGTCGAGAAACGTCGTTCCTGCAGCTATTCGTTCGAAGGAAGTCAGCATATACGTTCGCGCTAGGATGAATAAAATATCAGAACTATAGTGGGAGGTAGGGGAAGATTGCGATACTTATACGTAGTATCCTATGTTCAGTATAGATACACGGTGTATTTTTTAAGGAAGTAGTCAAAGAAGACGTACACTTCGATTCGAAGTGTGAAAATGTTGCCAACTTTGTTCAATTTTGAAAGCTTCCAATTCAAAATGAAAATGCTGGAAGGTATCTTTGAAAAGGTCAACATATATAAAGTACATCTACATGAATGAAAAGATAACAGAAAGTTCCATTCATAAATGAGTAATTTACTAATTTCCATCCCGGGAAGAACGCTTCGTCCCCGTCATGAAGAATCATGACCGGGACGAAAGGTTCTTCCCGGGATGGAAATTAGTAAATTATTCATGACCGGGACGAAAGGTTCTTCTCGGAAACAACATTTTTTCACAAAGATCGCTTTGTAGATTCACTTATTTCAAGAATTTTAAGAAATCTTTACGTATTTTAAGGCATTTTATAGTTCTTCGTGGAATTCTAAAGGATTTTAAGAAGCTGGTAAAAATTTTAAGTAATTTTCACATTTTAAAAATGACTAAGAAATTTTTATGGTCCTCATAGAATTTTCAAAATTTCAAGTCATTTTTGATTTTTAAAATATTTTTTGAGAATTTTTATTTCAAGTTCTTTTTGTGCAGGGAATTTTAAAGAATTTCACGAGATTTTTATGATTTTCTAAATATTTCGCGGAATTTGTATAATATTTAAAAGATTTAGTTAAATTTTAAAAGGACTTTATGAAATTTTATGAGATTTTTATAAGGAATTTTAGGGAATTCGGAGAATTTTAAGGAATTTTAAAGTTCCTTGAGAAATTTTCAAGGATTTCACGAGATTTTTATGATTTTTTAAAGATTTTGTGGAATTTTGAAAAGTTTTCAAAAATGATAAAGGAATTTCAGAAACTTGTATGATTTTTAAGAAATTTTAATTATTTTAAAGTGATTTTAAAGAATTTAAGTTTTCCTCATGGAATTTTAAGGAATTTTGAAAATTTTTCAAAGAGTTTTAAAATATTTTTACGTAATTAAAGGAATTTTAAGGGTTTTCGTGGAAATATAAGGAACTTTCAAAAACTTGTAAGAATTTTTAGAGATTTTAAGGAATTATAAATATTCTCATGGAATTTAAAAGTATTTTAAAAGGGTTGTAAGATTTTAAAGAAATTTTGATTATTGTAAAGTGCGTTTGAGGAATTTAAAGGGATTTTAATGTTCCTCATAGAATTTTAAATGAATTCATGAGATTTGTATGGGTTTTTAAAGATTTTGTGGAATTTTAGGGAATTTTGAAGTTTTTTAAATTTTAAAAGATTTTTACGTATTTTGAGGAATTTAAAAGTTGTTCGTGGAATTCAAAATCTTTTTAAGAAGCTTCTTAAAATTGTAAGTATTATATTAAGTATTTAATTATTGAATTATTTAATTTAATTCAATTATTTAATTATTTGTATTATAAAGTAAAAATTGTAAGTAATTTTTATATTTTAAAAAAGATTTTAAGAAATTTTAATAGTCCTCATAAAATTTTAAAAAATTTCAAATAATTTTTGATATTTAAAAGAGTTCAGCGAATATAAAGGGATTTCAATAGGTTTCCAATAATTTAAAGAAATTTTTGTGTATATTTAAACAGATTTTAAAATTCTTCGTGGAATTTAAAAATATTTCACGAGATTCTGAAAATTTTTTATGGAATTTTGAAGAATTACAGGAAATTTAAAGAGATTTGAGGAACTAAAAGATTTAAAAGTTTTTCGTGAAATTCTAAGGGATTTTATGAAGCTTGTAAAAATTGTAATTAATTTTGACATTTTAAAAATGATTTTAAGAAATTTTAGTAATCCTCATAGAATTTCAAAAAATTTCTAGTCATTTTTGATTTTTAAAAGAATTCCTCGTGGAATTTTGAAGTATTTCCAGAGATTTAAAAAAAATTTTGTGGAATTTTGAAAGCTTGTACAAAATTTCCATAGCTTTTTAGTAATTTGAAAAGATTTTGAAGTCTTGAAATAAATTTAAACGATTTGACATAATTTTGAGGAATTTTAAATCAATTAGTGAGTATTTAAGGGTTTTCATGAAATATGAAATTAATGAAGGGATTTCGTCGAATGGATTTTCGTCATAAAGAATCATGACCGGGACGAAAGGTTCTTCCCGGAATAGTCATTACTATACCTAATAATTCCATTACGTAGCAAAGACTATCCCGGGAAGAACCTTTCGTCCCGGTCATGATTCTTCATGTCGGGGACGAAAGGTTCTTCCCGAAAACAACATATTTTCACTAAAATCGCTTTGTAGATTCACTTAAACAGGTCGAAGCGGAAGTTCTGTCTGCTAAACTCATTTCTTAAGCTCTTGAGACTCTCTTCTTTAACGCAAACGGAGCTATCGAGAATTTCCTTCCGTCGTACGTATACGTTCGCGCATTCTTGCCAGATAAGGATTTCATTTCTCGAGAGGGTTTCATTAAACGGTAATTAAGTTCCTACACCTTACCGCGCTGCTCGTGGAAACCCCCTAGCTGGAAAGACGGGTGGTTCTTGCGGCGTATCATTATAAACCGATGCATCTTAATTGTTCTTTGCCTCCATCCTCACTCAGCTTACCAAGCGAGACTCCAGGACCCTCGGGTTCTTTACAGGGTCTTCACTTCCCCTCATTCCTTTTTAACCCCTACCCTCAACTCATTGCCTCTTCGTTTACTAACTTATTACGCGGGGATTAAATTAACTTTCGAGCGCAAAGCCTGTTTATCCTGGTACTTCTTAAGTTCTCTCATCCCTCCTTGTCAATGCTTCTTGAAAGGGTGAATATCCTATTTAATTGACTGCAACTTTTATAAGGCGATACCTTACCCATCTTCTTGTGCCCCGTCTATTCTTATTTAATAATGCGAGATTTTTACTAGTACTAGCTTAAATTCGTTAAAAATTATATGTATTTAGAAATTAATACAAGTTTCAGTAGAGATGATTGAAAAGGGTTGAATTGTGATTGAATCATTAAGAGAAACATAGCTAGAATTGTAATCAGGGTGTCTAGCTGACCGGGAAATAGGGAAAAACCCGGGAATTTTATTTGACCGGGAAAAACTGGGAAAAATCCGGGAATTTCATTTTGGAAGAGGAATTTTTTGTATTTTTATTGAAAAATCGACGTTTTTATACTTTATCTTCTTTTTATTCTGCTAGAAAAACAAAAAGGGATTATTTTTTTTTTAGTTTTTATAACTTCAAGTCATTCAAAAGCTTATTATACTCTCTGATCCAGCGGAATTTCACTGATTCAAATTTAGTGAGTAGGTTTCGAACAACAGTGTATTATAGGAGATTTTAAAGAAATTTCGTTATATCATTTTTTTAGAGAGCAATTTTAAATGGATTTTTCAAAGATTTTGCAGTATTTTAAGGAATTTCGAGATATTTTAAGGAATTTAAAAGAAATTCATAAAATTTTGAAAGATTTTAAAGAACTCTAGGGAATTTTAAATGTTTTCATAAAACTTCAAGGAATTTTAAGAGAACTCAAGAGATTTTTTATGATTTTTAAAAGATTTTGTGGAATTTCATGAGGTTTTAAATAATTTTGAGGAATTTCAACAAATTTTTCTGATTTTTAAGAGATTTTATGTTTTCATTAAAATTTTATGGAATTTAATGATATTTCAAATACTTCTAATGTATTTTAAAAGATAAAAAGGTATTTTAATTGTCATCATATATAATTTTAAAGAATTTCAAGAGTTTTTAAAGAATTTTCCCAGTTTGTGAGAATTTTAAGAGATTTTCACGAATTGTAAGCAATTTTGAAGGTTTTCGTGAGATTTTAAGGGATTTAAAAAGGTTTTAGGGATTTTTAGAGATTTTAAATCTTGTCGTACAATTTCGAAATTTCAAAAGATTTTTAATAATTGTAAAATATTTTAAGGAATTTCAAACGTTCTCATGAAATTTCCAGGAATTTTATAAGAGAATTCAAAAAGGGATTGATGATTTATAAAAGATTTTAAGGAAATTTTAAGGATTTCATTGAATTTGATGAAATTTCTAATATTTTTTTTAGGATTTCAAAAAAGTTTACTGATTTTTAAAAGATTTTATGGAATCTGACGAGATTTTTAATACTTTTAATGGATTTTAATGGATTTAAAGAGTTTTTAAATGTTATCGTAGAATTTTAAAGATTTTCAAAAATTTTCTGGGTATTTCAAGAGTTTTCAAAACTTTCTCCAGTTTCTGAGAATTTGAAGAGATTTCGAAGGTTTTTCGTGCAATTTGAAGAGATTTAGAAAGGTTTCTGGGATTTTAAGTCTTGTTGTGGAATTTCTAGGAATTTCGAAATTTAAAAAGCTTTCTGAGAATTTTGAAAGATTTTATGAAATCTGTCAAGATTTCTAATACTTTTAATGGATTTTAAAGGATTTAAACAGTTTTTTTAATTTTATAATAGAATTTTAAAGAATTTTCCGGGTATTTCAAGAGTTTTTCACGAATTTGAACAGATTTCAAGAGATTTTAATGGGATTTAAAAGATTTGAAAATTTGTAAAGGTATTTTATTAAGGGATTTAAAAAAATGTTTATGTTTTTTAAAACATTATGTAGAATTTACAAGGATTTCGAAGATTTTCGTAAAATTTTAAGGACGAGAGCAAACCAACACGCGCGCAATTATTTTCTTTTCTTTTTTAAAAACTTTTCAAGTCATTCGAAAGCCAATCAAATTAGCAACAAAAATGTATGCGAGATTTCCCAGACATTTCGTTATACCACTTTTTTAAGATAGGATTTCTACTTTCTCAATTAAAAAAATTTTTTTTTTCAAAAATCACAAATAAAAGCATCTATAAATTGGTCGGAGGAAAAAAAAATTGACCAGCGATTTGATTTGAATGCGCTTTTTTCCGGAAATTTTCATTTGGTTTTTTGTAAATAAATTTGTTGCTGTTAAATAAAATAACAAATAAATTTGTTTTCTGTCTTCCAAACTAAATTTCCTGTCGATTAAAAAAAATGCATTCAAATTGATTAATTTAAGCAGGAAATAGAAGCTTCAAAAATGTCGCTGGGTGAAAAATACCCATGTCAGGGAAGTCAGGGAAGTCAGGGAAGTCAGGGAAATGCGAGTAATTGTCAGGGAAAATAGAAAATGATATTTATGCTGTTATTTTTGTCGTATTACATATATAAATTTTATATTTTATTTAACAGATTTTAGAAACTTTCCAAGGATTTCAAAGGGTTATAAAGAATTTCCAGGCATTCTTTGAAATTCTTTGGGTTTCTAATGATTTCAAGAGATTTTCAATAATTTTAAAAGGTTTTAGGAGGTTTCTAGGAATTTAAAGGGATTACAAAAGGTTTGTATAATATTTAAAATATTTTGTGGAATTTTACAAAATTTTAAGAGATTTTTACGTATTTCAAAGGATTTAAAAGTTTTTCATGGAATTATAAAGGATTTTAAGAAACTTGGAAGAGTTTTCCGAAATTTAAAGGGATTATAAATATT
>UCOK01009659.1:0-17223 GCA_900474325.1 Synergus umbraculus | reverse complement strand
GACTAACAGTCATTAACAAAAAATATAATGGATAAGAACCCTAATCGATGACTTACGCTTGATGATTCGCTGGAGAAAAAAGATGAGGATCGACACAAATTTCAGATATCAAAGGATTCTCGGAGATCGGAGCAGTCCTATCACAGAGGTAGTCGAATTAGTGAGTCAATTAACGATGATATTAAGCTCAGATCCTCCATCCCTCCATCCAAAATCCGAAATTGAGAACCACAGCCCACGACTCCGACAATTTAAACAAAGCCCAATAGGAAAGTCGTTGATGAGGGCAATTAAGTAAAAAATCCTCTTAAGATTGGCACAAGCGTAAATCGTTAACAATTAACATATAATATGTAAAAAACCGTCGCGCTCTTGCCTTCCAGAGAGTTGCTAGAACGTGACGGTCACAATAGATAGGTGTAATCAACAGAAATTAAATTATGATAATGACGACCGGTCCGCTCTCGCAACCTCTTTCCCCCCGTCTCTTCTTATCCCCTCTTTTGCTAATTAATATGTACGACAATTGGTTTCTCATTGGTCTTCATTGACCATTCTCGCATTTCACTTTTAGGCGCTCAAATATAAATCGTATGCCTCATCAATTGGCTATTTTTCTTAGATTTATAGATAGGGATAAAGAGAATTTACTTGCGGGGAAAAGAAAAAAGTCACCAAAGGAAATAAAGTAAGTTTATTATAATTTTTAATACTAAAATATACTTATCAGAAGACTAACAAGAAGACTAATCTTTTCTAATTTAAAAATTCAATTTCTTCATTTTAATCAACAAATATTAATTTTTAACTAGAGTTATGCATACAAAAAATAAAATAATAAAGTAAAATAATGAATAATTAAAATAATAAAATGATAAAAATTATTATCTATAAAAATATCTAAAATCTGTATTTACATTCTCTCTCACGAATATTTTGAATTTGAAAAAATGTCTCACTTCTAAAAGATTTATCTTTAATTGGTTTTGATCCACTCGGTTGAGGGGCTTCATTATTACTGATGACATCTTTCGAATAGTCTCATTATTAGACTCTTTAACTTTATTCGTTTACCGACAGCTTTGAGTCTGCAGAAAATTAAAATGATTATTTTCATTATAATTAAATGTATCTTTACATTATCATCAGATCATCATCCCCCTCACTTTCTTGTCAAATATCCACTTTTTGAATTCGAAAGAGATGTTTTTACGAATATGTCTGGCTCTGTGTGAGTGTGTGTTTGTTTTTTTGTTTGTAGATTTTTTATTTGTGAGCACGAAAACTTTTTAAAAAATTGACCGATTGGATTGGCCTTTGATGTTTATATAAAATTGATAAATAAATTGATGTTTATATACAATATGATTATCTTTTACTTGAACATTAGAATTTTTGTCTTCGGTCGAGACTTCGATACATTACATTGCTTCAAGAGCTTTTAACTCCGATGCCTCTGGTGGTGGAAGAATAACGTCATTTTCAGAAGATTTTTCTAATAAGATTATTAACTGGTCATCCAGATCGTTATACTATACAGGACCTGGAGATCCTCCTCCTGTGGATGCTTGATTTTTTTTTCATTTTTGCTTTTCATTTTTACATCTGACTTTCACTTCATCCAAATCTTTAATCATGATTTATAAATTAGAAGATTTATATGCATAATTCTAGTTAAAAATTGAATTATAGAGAGGGAAAAAATTAAAACCTGCTGTCAAGTTTGTACTCATTCAATGAGCACTTTGCTTCCTGTAAGCAAATATGATTTGCTTCCTCATAGAGGAAGCATTAAGTATTCTTTACATCAGCATTAAATTTTGATTACTTGAGAAGTTTTATTCAAAAAATTCATTTTCGAAAATTACAATAAAGCATAACTTTCTTATTTTTTTATAAAATGCACTAATCTTTTAGGTGAATCGATTCGTCTAGACACAAAGAATCTTCATTTTCTTTACATCAGCTTTAAATTTTTATTATTTCAGAAATTATAGTCGAAAAATTACTTTTTTAAAAATACAATTAATCATAGCTTTCTGATTTCTCAATTAAATGCATTCATCATATACAGGTCACTCGATTCGTCTCGACATAAAGAATATTCATTTTCGTTACGTCAACTTAAAATTTTGATTATTTGAAAACATAGAGCGAAAAATTAATTTTCAAAATTATAAATAAACATAACTTCCTTATTTTTTAATGAAATGCATTAATGATATAGGTCAATCGATTCGTCTCGATGAAAGGAATCTTCGTTTTCCTTATATCAGCTTTAAATTTTCAATATTTGAGAAGTTATATTGGAAAAATGAATTTTACGAAAATTATAAAAGTACATAAAACTTTTAAAATTAAATATTATGTTAAACCCTTGTAAGATATTCAACTAGGTATATAGTGGAATAACTATGCAAAATTTCTTTGACTTTAGACAAAAAATTGACGTAAGGTGAGAGTGAAGTGAAGTTACGTAATCGCCCCCCAGAATAAATGAAAAATCGAGTTTATAGGACTTAGAGCGAATGTTAATTCAGATAAACGGAGATTAGGTCCAATAATAATTCGGTTGTATAAATATTAGAGCAAATTTTGATTCAGTGAAATGAATTTCGGTCAAATGGCTATTATTTCAAATGAAATTTGGGTGATATGCATGCGCCTCAATTTTTTTGTCAATAATATTAGAAGTATTATCTACCTTAGTACATAACTCGCAAGATTTTTTTTTTCCTTTTAAGAATTTAATTTCGAATACTCTTGTATCTATTTGTTTAACAAATAAAACTTTTAAGATATCTCCATTTTTATGGAAATTAGTAAAAAAACCTATAAATGATAATAATGAATAAATAAGTACATATAGTAAGATTCATGGATGCCTTCCCCCCCAAAACATGTCAACCCAACCCTGGTTTCCATAAGATTCAAATGGAAACCAGATTTGTACATGTTTAGTTTATATAATTTCACTCTACTTGGACTAAGGATTTGTCGAAATAAGTATTTTTGCAAAAATGGTGATGAAGTTTTTGAAAAAATCGATTTTTAGGGATCTAAAAATTCCGTTTTTTCAGTCCGAAAAAAAATGTTTCTTTCAAATGAGAATTCTTTCTTCCAAGTATGAGATAATATTGTTATAAAGTAGCCTGAAGAAAATTAGATTAATAGGTGACATGGTTTTTGAGAAATCGTGAACACCGCAACGGCCCTTTTTGAAAAATCACATTCCGAGATAAGATAATCGCGTTTAAAGTTTTGAATACTTGGAGGTAGTGCACTTGGAGGTTGGAGCACGCTGTTGACAGCTGTAACTTAGGTTCTAGTGCTCAGATCTGTATGAAATTTAGAGAAAATAATCTTAAAAGAATGTACTTTAAGAAAATGCAATAAAAAAATTTTCGATTTTTTCGATCAACGCAAGTGTATATAACCCCTTAAGTGCTTACTCAGATCCGCATGCAAGCAGGTCAGTCATAAGTTACGTAGTGAATTTTTCCATTTGAAATAGTATACCCTTATTTCGAATTTAGAAACGTTTTTTTGTGGTAAATTTTACCATATGAAGTAGTACTCTTTTATTGTGAATCGTTTGCTTTGAGAAATAGTAAAAAGAGGTAAGTGACTATTCAGAGCGCAAATAAGCCATTTTGAAACAGCACGCTGCATTTATTTCGAATTAAATTGTGCCATTTTGTTTTTTCCGTGTATTCTTTGAGACTTCGATGAATGTTTTATGCGTTGTAAGTCTTATGAGGGCTTGCTATCAATTTTAAGAAAATTTACATTTAAGAAAATATGATTTGTCTCATATCTAGGTAATAAGATTATAAAAAAAGTTCTGTAAAATTTTATAACAGAACCGCTCTAAACGAGAGATAAAACTTATTTAATAACTCTAAAGAAAAGTTCGAGGATAAGTGATCTGTAGTTTTAGATTTGAAAACAGACAATATTGTTTGAACATTAAATCAGAAACCAGGTTTTTTGAGAGTTTGTTGAATTTCGAGACTGCTACGTTATATGAGGTTTGTGGGATTTGTGAGCATTCGCACTTCCGCGGATGGCAAAGTCTATAATACTCCGAGTATTTGCGATCTAGTATCGTATTTCATTCGTTCACTCCACATCCCAAGGTGCTTCTATTTTACGAAGCGGATTTCCCCGATAAGGCGTGTTCTGCCTCTCTTGCTATGGATGAGGAAAACTTTGTATGAAATTTGCAATACTTGAGAATATTACTAACTTCTACTTGAAATATTTATGAAATCCTTTTGGGGTAAAATATAAGAAGGGAGTCAATGGAGAAACTTTAGAAGGATAAAACATTAAACACGAAATTATTATGTTGATCCTAGTAAGCATGTGTAAGTCGAAATTCGAGCAAAATTGTCGGTATCATGATTGAAGCAGAATTTATAATTTGAATAATGTCTCGTAAAAATAAAATTTGTTACTATCGGCACAATATTTGGCCCAATCTTGAAAGTCAATAATGTTCTAAACATAATCGGTTGCGTTACTAGTCTTGGCCAGTCTTGGTATTATTAATGGGTTATTGATGAATGCCTAGCTTCACAGTGACATAATCATCCGAAGCTTCCGGCAAGTAAGGCCCAATAGTTAATCTTCAGTTGAGGTTAGTAAAATAGAAAGACAATACAATGCATGTAAAGTATCTTTCTTGTTACAAATATTTAACATGAACTTTTTAAATCACAATTCAGATGCCTGATTTTAGTTTGCAATAACGAAATACTGTGACTGATTAAAATTAACAAGTGTTCATATAAATTTAATTCCTTATCCTCACATGCTCGGGCTTCACAAATAAGCCCCGATAAGCCTGTCGCACCGAGCTTACCGGAAATATTTGTTCTTGTTTGTTCGTCTCCAATTTTTGGTCGCTTCATTAATTATCATCTATTCTCGAAGATGGTCAATGATAGTGTTAAAGGAAATATATCGAAGTATCAGTAAGCGATTTTAATGAAATTTCGTTATGTTGTAGAAGACAAAAAACTAAGAGATACGTATTTTTTTATCGGGCATTTAGTGTGCATTAAAATTAATGTCACTTATGCTATTTTAATACACAAATATTTATTCAGACAAATAAAGATTAATAAGGGGTAGTTTACCTTCTTGAAATGTATTTTCCTGAACAACCCAGAAACGCACCAACTTCAGAATCTTACTTTCTTTAGAATAAAATTATTTGTGTAAATATTTGAAGATTCTTAGAATTTTTTAGAGAAAAAAGTTATAATCTGGGACGATTATCACTAAAAAAAGGAAGGAAAAAGGGAACTGCCGTTAGAGGAGTCGAAATCGCAACACCACCTTTCGTATATAAAATAAAATGGGTTTATTACGACTCAAAATTCAAAATTAGATTGACTCCTGCCAAAAAGCATAATATAAAATCAGCAAGCGTCTGAGTATTGCCTAAACCTGACACCCAACTGAATTCTAATAAAAGTTGTTAGCGCGCCAGGTGCCTTATGATACCGATGAACTTATTTTGTTCCAAGATGTCCTGAAATAACTAAACAGGAAAAATCCAACTAGCTGAATATTGGAGAGGGATCTCGTGAGGGCGCAAAACAAATCAGATTAAGAAAGTAATTTTTCAATTCACCTAAACTCACCTAGCAACATCAAAATTGCAACAGTTTGCCGATACGTCAGCAAACCGAGTCAAATTCATCAGTCGGAAGGAAGTATCCCACGTGTCACACGTCATCTAACCGGATCAAGTTCAGTCAGCAGAAATAAGTAACTCCACGACTGCGACAACGAAATTAATTTTCAGCCGAAATCTTAAATTAGGATTAGAAAATATAATAATTCTGAAAACATCACAACAATAAATCTCTTTTACCCACGTTGAACGGAGACGAAAGCAAAGCCACAGAAAGTTTCGCTTACGGTAGAGTTGTTGTACGTTTTCACATTGGGTATACTCCGGGTGCTCCAGAGCACTGCCCATCGTCAAGAATAATAATTTCGCTATTTTGCAATCACTCAAGTTGTTGTAGCACGAAGTAGTGCATTGCACTGTATTAAAGGCCTAAAGAAGACCAAAATTTTACGCGAACACTACACCCGACACCTAAAAGAAAAAAACTCATTACACAAACAGGTGACCCATATTGGCATACCGTAACCAGAGAGCATACATCACGGACAGCTCAGATACCGATTCTTCTTTCCTCCCTAACGATTCCATTACTATAGCTATCACGTCAACACCAACCGTACCCTTTTCATTTGCGACTGTTCCAACAGATCAACTTATTCAACAATTGATTACTAAAGTCGACGCAATTGCGCTTGGACAGAGCACATTAAGATAAGAAAACGACAATAGGATACACTCTTAGAAAAGTTTCTATAACTTTACACCATTGGTGTATAGTTGTAAACGCCTGGTGTGAAAAATCGGTGTAACTTTTGGTATAAATAGTGGGGTATACACTATTTGGTGTCATTATTATTAAAAAGTAGCACTTATTAGTGTGAAGTGCTACATTCACACCAAGTCAGTGCGATGCTCGCGCCGCGCGTACCGATTCGGTGCAACAACACACCAAAACAGTGTGATGTCGCGCAAATATTTCCACAGTCGCCATTGTCATCTACAGTTCAAATCCAAAGTGAGCCAAAGAAAGGTTATGTTCTTATCTTTACATCAGAAAACGATAAAAAAAACTTTACCAATTTTATATACGATTTATACAAATTTATAATATCTACAGCAAATAATATTAATTTCTTAATTAAAACTTGCACACTTCATTAAATATTGTAACAATGAATATTTATATAAAATTTTTTTTAAAGTTTGTAAAACTAGAAGTTCAAATGGTAAACTCAATGAATTTGCTGTGTTCCTTTTTTTAAATTTTTTCTAAAATTATTTTATTTTTAAACACTTCATACCAATTATTATAGTTTCAATTTAAATATTTCAAATAATTCTATTTCATTATGAACATTTTATATAATTTGGTACGCTTTATCCCAATAAATTCTTAGGAAGATTTATACGAGGCTTTAAGGGGTTATATACACTTGTGTTGGTCGACAAAATCGAAAATTTTTTTATTGCAGTTTCTTAAAGTACATTATTTTAAGATTATTTTCTCCAAATTTCATACAGATCTGAGCACTAGAACCTAAGTTACAGCTGTCAACAGCGCGTTACCTCCAAGTGCACTACCTCCAAGTATTCAAAACTTTAAACGCGATTATCTTATCTCGGAATGTGATTTTTCAAAAAGGGCCGTTGCGGTGTTCACGATTTCTCAAAAACCATGTCACCTATTAATCTACTTTTCTTCAGGCTACTTTATAACAATATTATCTCATACTTGAATGAAAGAATTCTCATTTGAAAGAAAAATTTTTTTTCGGACTGAAAAAACTTAATTTTTAGATCCCTGAAAATCGATTTTTTCAAAAACTTCATCACCATTTTTGCAAAAATACTTATTTCGACAAGTCCTTAGTCCAAGTAGGGTAAAATTATATAAACTAAAGAAAACTCTTGGTTAGAATGATTGCAGGTGATCCATTTTCAACTTATCATGGACACCGCAAAGGGTGTTTGAAAAAAGGTGTTTGGTTCAACGGGCGTAGTGCCTACAAATGTGAATATTTTGCAGTCAAATTTGGAATAAAATATCTTGAAACATGTACAAATAGATACGAAGTGGTTTACTCTTAAAAAAATTTACCTTCTTTTCCAAAAAAATTCGTGAAAAAAACATTTTTTTCCAATAATAAGTGTATATAACCCCTTAAGGGGTTTACCCAATTTAGAATTTTCAAAAAATCGATTTTTTTTTCTTGCATTTTTTGAAAGTATATATATCTGAAAATATCATACTAAAATTTCATAAAGATCGGAGCAGTCTAAGTGTACTTTTAGGCGCTGGTTACGTAGCTACCCGAGCGCGCTAATCTGCACCGGTCGGAGCGGTACTGCCTACATTTTTTCTTCATCAGTGCAGGCTTCGCTGATTAAGGCCAGGTAAGATTCTTTTACGATTTTTCGTTGAAAAAAAATTTAATCGCGTTTTTCTCGAAACAACGTTTTTGGACGGATTGTTGATAAAACCTCTGAAACTACTTAACCGATCCTTACCAAAATTTTACCACATATTCTTTATGAGTATAATTATAGCGCATATCATACGATTTTTGAAATTTTGATTTGAACTATTTTTTTTTTTTGCAAGAAAAGGTGAAAAAATACGTGTTTTTTCCTTACTTTTCGAAAACTGTCCGTCATTTTGTTAATTTTGAAAAAATCAAAAATCGTATGATAAGCGCAATAACCATTTATCTGCTGAATCTAAAATCGTTTCATTTTTTTGTTTCAGACTATCCGTCCCAGAGAAAACATCAACAACCTACACCCTTTTTTTTTTTATCTTCTTTCAACCATAATTTTTATTTACCAATATTCACTAAAATGAATTAAAGAAAATTTTCATGTATTTCTAAAATGCATTTTTTGTATGTAACATCTTATGTAGGGGAGAGTAGGGCACAGAGGTCCAGCGGGGCACAGGAGTTTTCTTCAATAAAATTGTATTTTGTGGTGCGATCTCTATCTAAATCTCTATCTAAATATCATGATTTAAAACCCCTTTTAAGGGTGTTGGATCCAAGTTCTAATCTAAAAATTCGATTTCTTCATTTTACATAAATATTAAAATTGGAATTTCTTAATTTATGAATATATGCATTTTTAGATTCGGAGGAATTCAATGAATCAGCGACAGGTTCTGATGAATCTATTAGCTCTTCAGATTCTGAGGGAGAATTCGTTGATGAAATTGTGGAAGCTTTTGAAGATGAGCCAGAAGAAATGAAGCAACTGCGTATTTTGGTTATAAAAAAAGGAGTTCCACAAGACACTGCCAATGGAATATTAAAAATTTTTCGACGAAGACTATTGCCTCAGCTACCTAAGTCAGCGAAAACCTTCTTAGGAACATCTTCTGCCGTCTACGATATTAAAGAAATGGAGGACTCTGATGGATCCATGGGCGAATATACGTATTTTCGAATTGAAGCAGGTCTTCAAAAATGCATTGAGCCCAATGTGCACAAAAAAGCAACACTATTCTTGCAATTTAACGCAGATGGCGTTTTTATAACGAAATCCGGTGAAAAAGGACTTTGGGTACTTTCGGGGAAGGTACATTACGAACCAGACATATACAAGCCATTCGCAGTGTTGATTTATTGTGGCAATTCAAAACCCGCTAGTCTTGACGACTATTTGCGAGATTTTATAACAGAAGCAAATCATTTGCAGGCTAACGGTGTCACTATTTCAAATCAGCGATTTAATGTGCGTATACACTGTTTCATCTGCGATACACCAGCAAGATCTTTTTTAAAATGCACAAAGGGTCACACAGGGTTTTATTCCTGTGAGAGATGCGAAATAAGAGGACTACGAGAAAATAACGTTACTCAATTTCCTCTTATAAATTGTCCAGAAAGGACTGACCAATCTTTTAGGATACGTTCACAACCTCGCCATCATTTACGCGAATCTCCACTGTTGCAAATTAGACCTTTCGTGAACATGATTTTTATGTTCGTGCATCTATTTTGCTTAAGGATGATGAGACGACTTTTGCTGCATTGGTTTGTAATTGCTGGGTGCGCAAAAGTAGGTCAACGATTAAAAATTGAGGTTTCAAGACGACTTCTTCTGATTCGTAAAAGTATTCCTTGCGAATTCCCAAGAAAAATAAGATCTTTGAAGTCAGTGAAAAAGTGGAAAGCAACAGAATTTAAATTCATGCTTCTATATTGCGGTCCAATTGTGTTGCTAAATATCCTTGATGTTAATCGTTTTAAAAACTTTTTGCTTTTGCACGTAGCCACTCGAATTTTATGCAATGACAACTTAATTAAAAAGTATCAAGAGCATGCGAAAATCTATTTACAAAAGTTCTTCGTAGGTTTACGTCAGTTGTATTCAAAAATGCAAGTTTCGAATATGCATTGTGCTATTCATGTAGCTGATGACGTTTTAGCCATGGGATGTAATTTGAACAAAATTTGTGCTTTCCCTTTTGAAAACTTTCTTGGGAACTTAACTAGACTTATTCGAAGTGCTCATCACCCTTTAGCTCAAATTTGTCGCAGATTGCACGAATTGAGTATAATCAATCCCCCAAAACCACAAATACCATATAAAATTACAATTTTAAAAAGTGTAGGATTAAATATCCTAAAAGAACAAATAAGCCTAATAATTTTGTCATGCTTAGAAACAAAATGCTTTTCCGAATAACAAAAATGACTCGGACAATGGAAGGTGTGGAAATTCATGGTAACCCATGGAGAATACAACACTCATTATTCGTGTATCCCACTGATTCAAAAGATCTTTATATGTGCACTCACAAAAAGATACTCTGAATTTCAGACTAAATACTCTTAGACTAAGAGTATTTTACTCTGAAATTTGGGCTCAGAGTAAATACTCTTATATTAAGACTATAAATACTCTGAAGTGGAGATTGTCTGAAATTGAGACGACTTACTCTTAGTTTTAGAGTAAATACTCTTGACTCAAGAGTAAAATACTCTTAGGTCAAGAGTATGCAAAAGATAGAAAGTGAGGTTATGTTTTGACAGCAACGGCAGGGAGAACAAAATTATACATTGCATATTGGTTTAAAATTATATAATTAACACTGTTTTATTTTGATATACTTGATGAAAAATAATGAAACACAATAGTTAATGCAAATATGTACAATTTTGACCATTATTGCAACAAAGTAATATCCAACAAATGCGTTTATCATCGATAAATAAACTTCTTGAATGAGAGTAGAGTTTTATTTGTTATGTTGTAAAATTATAAATTAAAGTGAAAGCAGTTAGTCTCCGAATTAATAAACTTTTGAGTTCTGAACTTTCAACACTGTTTTATTCTAATACTATATGGAAAATAATGGAACACAATACTTGATGCAAATATTTACAATTTTGACTATTATTGCAAAAAAGTAATAATATCCACAAAATGCGTTTATCATCGATAACTAAACTTATTTAATAAGAGTAAAATTTCATTTTTTATGTTGTAAATAAGTTATAAATTAAAGTAATAACAGAGTCACTTTTTGAATTAATAAACTTCACTTATAGGTTTTTGGAAAACGAATTTTGTTTATGTAATCAACTTTAATCATTTTCAACTAATGAATACACTTTATTCATACCGTTTACAAATGTATATAATCAACGCATATATAGAATATTTAAACAATAGCCAGTTTTTCGTCTACTTCAATCGAAATACATGACATACACTTTCTGATTTCCGGAAAAAACTAATCTCTGAATGCTGCCGTAATCAGGAATAAGGTCAGTTGACATATGTTGCCATTCGCTGCCTTCTTCGATCTCATAGGCATGTAAATATTCGCTGAAAGTAATGGTATTCCAAGCTTTCAGGAGAAACGAAGACTGACAATTCTCAGAATCGTACAAAATGTATTTTATCTCGCAGAAACTCGGAATCAATCCATCTCGTGATTCGCCTACAATGAACTGACCGACACTGTATTTTACGTTATCAACTATGATCCATTTTGAAACTTGCGATGAGTTTCCAGACAAAATTAATTTAAAACTATCAAACTCTTCTAATTCAGAGATATTTTTTGCTTTTTTTGGTCCCAAGCAAATTTCAAGTTTGTTCACAGCATTGTTTTGAAAATAGTAAGACAAATTGTTCTGATGCTTCTTTGCAATTGATAATGGGAGGTTTTGAGAATTTTTGTTATTTTTCGCGTACGCTAGCAGTTGCTGATGTTTGGCCTCATACGGCATGCACCAGACATTGATCAATGGACCAATTTGAGGTATCAAGTCAACGTAATGCAAGAGATAATGATGCTTTGGCTTGAGCTGATCTTTAGGAAATAATTCTTTGCGAAGCGTAAAATACTTTTCAATTACGCCTTTCAAAATTGTCACAATTCCTAATTGCAAACTTGAGCAATGTAAAATCTCCGTCATTACTCGAATGGCTAACACAAAATTCCAAATTGGAGTATCTTCCAAGTCGAGGTTCCCAAAAATAAAAGTGAAATATTTTACTAAATTTGCCATTTCTGCAGCATACAAAATCACAGAACCCTGCTGAAGGTGTTTGTCAGTTATTATTGCGGGTTTGTCTGATTTGTCTGCTCCAAAATCAAAGTTTTGAATTTTGGCATTAATTACACACAAAGTAATTTTTTTTAGGGACATTATGTGTCGTATTATAAGAGCCATATCGTAGCGAAGGAAACCGAGGTATAAATCGTGCATGATATCAACAGCCTGATTTTGAAATACATGAAAGCTGAGCAACTTATTGAATGTACATCTTCTTACTATTCCTGTCGATGAAGGATCATACTTGGCAATTTGAGATTCATAACTGGCTATGTCGCGCATTTCGGTGTTTTTTAATGGTGTATATTCACGAATGGACTGAAGAGACGCAGTGCAAAATCTGCAAGGACGATGTGCCGCAAATGCTTCTACTAGACCGAGTAAAAAATGAACTCCTAGATTGTCCCCAATTATAAGAGCAAGAGCAAAATGTACATTTATGGATTCCCCATTAATATCGAGCCAAATTCCTTCTTCTTCCAGAAATGATAACTCACATACAAGTCTTTCTAATATTTTCTCATAGGAATATTTTTTAGCTTCATCGCATTTTACTAACTGAGCGACAAAAATATTATTCAGTTGAGTAGCATTTTTAGGAAATGCTGCTAATGAATAGTAAAAACCACCAAGTTTAGTTTTCGCTCTATGGGGCCCTAAAGCATTGCCAACTGTAAATTCGTCGTAATATAATATGAGAGGAAAAATGCGTTTCCCAGGAAATCGACTTTTTATCTCTTGCCACAATGTTCCTTGACAAAAATGTTTGATGACAGTAGAATTATCAGCTTCTAGATCAAGTAGAAATCTTTCCATTTGTTCATAATTATTACCTACTTCTAGAAACTGCTTCAAGACTTTTTGCGCAGGAATGAATTGACCAACAGGAGTATTTGCAACATTACTCTTATCATCACACATGATTAAATTCTGAGGGGGAATAAATGACTCACTTTGCGCAATTTCTTTGTGCCTTAAATGCTGAGTTTTAATGTGTTGAAAGCTATTGGATAATACTGCAAATGCTTTTTGAATTTCCCTTTTTTTGTTATCATCGCATTGAGCAAGTGATAAAACTGTATTTTCAAATGAATGTAGAAGTCCATTATTAAGAAAGCGATCGAATTCCCGTATAGTGCACTGAATAGTTTCATTTGTCATAGAGGAAGATTTGTGCAGACTCTGCATTACGTCATTTACTGATTTCGTAACAACTTCCGAAAACATTTCTACCGACACATCTTCATGCCCGATTTCAGACATGTTTCTATCAGGCTGTTTTATCTCATCGACAACAGGACTTTCTATTTTTACAATCGGTATCACTTTTACATCAACGTTTTCCTCCACTTTAACAGGATTTTTAATTTCACACAGATTTGGCAGCTCTTGGTATTCCATTGGTTTTTCAATATTTGACGGGCAGCGATTGGAACCCACAGTATGATTCCTCGACATTGAAAATAGAACACCACGTTTGCAACGAAGTAAATGTTTCTTAAATGCACTTTTCCCGCTGAATAAACTACCGCACAAATTACGAGGACACTTAAATACGCTAGATGGTGTGTAAGAATGAATGAAAGTATAATGTTGTAGTAGAGTGTCAACGTCTGGATCAGTAAAATCACAAATAGAGCAAGGAAAAGAATTCTCCATTTTTAACAACGGAAACGGAGTATAGCAACTTTTTAAACTTTACTTCTGAGAAATTCAAGGTTTCGTGTTTTGAAGTTTTAGGTCTGAGATAACTCTCGTCACAATCGTGAGTTTTTTGTCAATCGATGGGCGATAGATATCTAAGAGGTATTGTTGAACGAAAAGTAAAATGTGGGCACAATCACGCGCATATGGCAAACGCAAAACAATGTACAATTGTAATAAAAGCAAGATTCCTTCAGTAGCCGATTTCAGTACAAAATTTACCTCGTGAAAATGAACTGATATCTCAGAACAGTCAACAATTTTTTCTGTAGCAAGTACAACAATGCAAGGTGGCTCGCATGTCTCTCCTAAGAGACTGTAACGCTCTTTCCTATCTTGTAGTAATTGCTGAATTTCACCCTGAGATTTTCCTACAACAATGATACCGTTTTGCCCATCTACTATTGATGGTTTTACTGGGCCGTTGGGAGTAGCAATGGTCAATTTTGTTGTCATTAGAAATGGCAACAAAAGAAGTTGAACTATGTCAATTTTTGCTGTTTTTATGGGCGTGCCATCGTACAAGGAGACCAACTTTTTGCCTGCAGGGGTGCTGATGACTTTCTTTCTCAAATCATACAGTTTATTGAAAGTAGATTCCCACTCCGCGTAGATCCTGATTTTTTTAGCTGGATAGAGTGTTTCAAAATCGTGAGAAATCTGAAAGGTTGAAAAATGTAATGTAAAATGTAATGTCAAAAATGAAAAAAAATGTAACACTTTAAGAATTGATTGTACAGCGAAAAGTATGCAAGCTTACCAATCTAGGTGCAATATTCCTCTCCAAAATTGGCCATTGGTCGAATAGAGCGGCGTAAGTTGGGTACGGAAACTGGCTTTGTCTATATGAAATTGTAGCTGCCCAATGTGTTCGTATATCTTCCCAGTCTTCGCTATCAATGTTTTTTTGTAACCATTTCATGTGTCCCTGAACTTCAGAATTCACAGAGGGAACAGTAACTTCTGGCGCAGAGAAAGTTTTGGCACTTTTTTTCTTCTTGCGGTCCAACAGGCCCAAGCTTATCAATTTCGAGATACTGTTTCGCCACTTGTCAGCAAGTTTTCCCTTTGCATTCTTTGAGCCCTCTGATGGCACGTAATATGCATCTGCATCTTCACCAACGAAAATTTCCGTCAGTAGTTTTGCCACTTTCAAGAGGAATTTCGGTGGATGTTGTATGGCGTTGACTTCACAGCGACGTACGAGAATTGACGCTATTATATTTCTGTCTGGGTCGGAAAATGTTTTGTTCTCGAAGCGAGCTTGGGCGATTTGTCCTTCAACATCCTCGTTGAGCAGAGTCAAAATTGCCTGAAAACATCATTGAATTATTTCTTTATTCTGATTTTTGCAAAATTTATATGAGCACACCTGCTTGTTTAAAGTTATATCGCTTAAGAACAGAGATTGATGAGTCAAAGAGGAAGATTGAAATTGAGGACGTCGTTTCTTTGTGCCTTGCTCCGATTGTGAGTCATATTTTCGCTTCTCAGCGGTATTGGTCGAACTAGGCCCTTGAATTGAATTCTCAATATTCAATGCTCTGATGTCAGGGGAAGAAAATGACTCATCGCTTGCAATGTCCACTTCAAAACTTGAACTCTGTCAAACGGAAAATTGTATTAGAAAAAGCTTAGAAAGCATATATGAAGACCTTTCAATCGAGAAAGAATTGATTAATCTACGTATCATTGCAGAATACAAATAAAGCGTGATAAATGAAAGTATTTCATTTTTATAAATAATGTAGGATTAAAAGGGCTCTAGATCCAGAAAGGACGTTATGATATTAACCATTATTTCTGGTAAATGAGATTCATGCGATAAATTTAGCGAACTCATGCTAAAGGAATCTTGGGTATCGATGCCTTTTAAAAAGGTTTCTTCAATTTGGACGTGTGATTCAATGATATTTGGATTAATGGAGCGAAGTGTCAAAACATCTACGCCTGAAAAGAAAAATGAAAATTGCTAATAAATATAAATAAATAAAATAAATAAATAAAATATAAATTATAAATTATAAATCCGTTATAAATTTAGAATTTTTTAAAGTTGTAACGCTCTGTCAATGTTAAAATGAAATTCAAAAGTCTATTTGGACACTCAGAGCCATTTAACGTCAGAAAAATTATTTTTCCGTTTCTGTGAAATAAGTCATACTGGGATTCGAACCCAGGACCTTCCGAAAAATAATTTTTCTGACGTTAAATGGCTCTAAGTGTACAAATAGACTTTAATTAAAAAACAAATTATTAGCAGAGCGTAAAAATATATTTGTTTAGAAGTTTAAAAAGGTCTGTCGGAGCCAGTTGTATTATAAATAAAATTCCTCAACTCAAAATGTAATATTTAATCTCACTCTGATATTTAGTGTACATCTAGTTACTTTACTATTATTTATCTATTTATGAAGTTTAAGATCCATGCATCGAAGGAGTTAAAAATTCTTCCCCCCCCCTCCTCAAAAAAAGGGAATTATTCAACTGCAGAAATTGTAAGTACACTTTACCTCCAGCAATGACTGTGAAAGTGAAAAATCCACTTTTGACTATAATTATTTGCAATTTGTTTTTAAGGATGACCATAATAGTTTAAAAGCTTAGCATTGACGACAATAATTATATGCAATACTAGCACCGTAAAAATTTAAATTTGAATTTAATTTGAATTTAATTTTTTTAATTTGAATTTTATTTCAAAATCAACAGGCTTCGAGAGACGCTTTGAAAATTTTCTAAATTTGGAAATTGTTTTTGCATTTAATGTAAAAATGGCATTGAACGATCCAAAACCATAAACGATACGTAAATTATTTCTATAAAATTATAGCAAATTCGAAGTTTGCAAAGAAACAGGCTGCGTATTTGTCGGAATATAAGTCAACAGTTTGGACGTTTACAGGTTATGTATTATTCCGACAAAAGAAATTGAAAATTAATATTATAATATTGAGGAGCTCATTCAAGAGTTTCATTCTTATTATAATCGATTTATTAGTTGCTCACAAGTTAACAACAACAATGTTTAGACTGATGTATCTTTTAAAAATATAAACAAAAACACAAATACCGATACTCACGGTAAAATCGTAAACCAACACATTAACACAGCATAACGAAATAAATTACTTACTTTTAAATTCGTCAATTTCTTCTTGCGTGGTCCATGGATCACGATCAACCATATTTTTATTTTTTATAAAACACAGCGAACATTACAACGCAAAGAACGCGACTTTGTCAAGAAAGTAAAAGTGAACACACACATTTGTTGGTTTCCATCATGGTGACCAACACTGCCAC
>UCOK01009658.1:0-10980 GCA_900474325.1 Synergus umbraculus | reverse complement strand
CCTTTGGTATTTGCGAAGCAAATATTATCACGTTTTTTTATTATCTAATATCACATTTTATAAATAATTTTTTTAATAACTAAACATCTTTGTTACCATTTTTTCTCTTTGGTATTAGAGTTATTATTACCTAAAAAACGTTTCTATAGAGTATTTGATATATTGCCCGCGTAATCTTTTTAAGATTATGACATTATGCCTTAATTAAAAGTACATCAGGTACTTTAAGTAAAAAAGTCAAGAAATATTTATAACGACAATGAAATACGCTACTAGATAAATCCTAATCTTTATAAATGTCGTTTTTGAGTTTTAGAATCATTTTCTTTGGTATAACATACTCATGGCTTGGAGTGTTTTTAAAAAGTCTTTTTGTGTGCAATATTCCGTTAATAGAATCTGTTTCTAAAGCATTTCGTAGCTTTGTTTTATTAAGGTTAATTTGAGAAAAAACTCTCTCAACAGCCGCACTGCTATGAGGAAGTGTCGCGATTAATTTTGTCAGTTCACATACTAATCTGTATTTTAAAGAACCGTCACCAGTTAAAATCTTTGCAACTCCATTACAAAAGACAAAGTAATCATCCGAATCTTGCCTATTAACATCTTAGGCCTTTTAAAAGAAATTAACCTGATGAATAAGAGCTAAACTGTTGAAATGACCAAAATTGCCAATATAATAAAAAATAAACATAATAAAGGTGCTGTCACATGACAACAGAAATTGGCGACGTAAAAGCAGAAAGCATAAAACATTAGACATTTCAGCCAGTGGCGGAGCTTCTATGAATTACTAGGAGAATATCATTGGCTAAAATGTCTAGTGTTTTACGCTTTCTGTTTCATTCACGCCATACTGTTTTTTACATAAGCAAAATGGCAAATTAAAAAAAAAAAGATAAGTTTTAAAAAAATCCTCAGATATTCAACAAAAATCCTCAAATTCTTCAGAAATCGCAGATTCGCAAAAATTTCCTCAGATCTGAAGAAAAATCCCCAGACCTGGCAGCACTGAATCTGGGATAGGCGGAGATAGGCAAGAAATAGAATTGGATAAAAAATCTTTATCCCTTTCAACAAAGGTTGATTTTGACTTTAATGTGTTGCGTGTTCGGTTAGTGCAGGGTTGGGTTGTAACACTGATCTAGATTTATTACCAACCTTGCAGCGACTAAATTCGCCATCGAGTTTCCACTCTATGTTAGTGACAAAAAGTATTCATCGAGTTTCCTCTCTAATATAAAGTTTTGATGGACAGAAAATTTAGAAAGTAGCTATCTTCGATTGCGTTCACTTATCATAAGGACAATTGACGAGTTTTATTGTTAAGCTTATTTTACGAACATGTGAGCCGTATTTATTGTGTATTTGGATTAATTTTCCCATACTGTTGCTGAATTGCAGAATGAAGAATTAAAAAATTCCACCAAAACATAAACAAGCATGATTGAATCGTAAAAGTGAGTTTACCAATTTAACAGAAGTTAATGAACAATTATTGCCAAATCGTAAAAATCATGAACTAAATCGTAAATCTCATAATACTGACCAATTCGTAAAAAACTAATTATTAAGGACTTGTCATTTGAATTTCCATGCGTTTCTATCTAAAAACCGTTCCTTCTTTTACGACGCTTGGAGTGTATTTTTTCTATAGGGTTTATCAGGAAGAAAGTCAGATCGGTTATTACGCGGGGAATAAAAGTTAACTGAAAGATAGAGAGAAGCCATCAACGAAATCGTAAAAAAGTGTAAGACGTCTCTAAAGTGAATTCGGGGGCCACTAAGGATCAGAATTTCACATAAAACCGACGGGTGTTCCCAAAAAAGGAGTGGACAGCTTTCGTCTGTAATCAATCGGAGAACGATCGCCTTTTAATTTATGTCATCGCGTCTTAAGTGACTCACTTAATGACTCCTGAAATTTACACGTCGGCAAATTGAACGTGTGGGCGGCTAATTTATTACGATTGCCTGAAAACGGGCACCCCAAATTCGCTAATTAATTTGCCCTCCGCGCGCTAACGGCCAACCGATTAAATTAAGGTGATAATCAGAAGAAAATATTTTAAAACATGTTTGCAAATTGTCTTTAGATTAAGGACGTATGCAAATTAATTTTATTGTGCTTTTTTATGTGAATAGTATTTTTTAAGATTTTATCGAAAAATATTGCCAATTTTTCTCATGGCCGGAATTTTTTAACTTTTGCTAGAACCAATTTTCAGTTAATAAGAAATTCTTAATATTTTTTAAAGGTGCGTTTATGTGGAATTTAAATAGTAATTAACTATTTTATATTATTTATACCTTTATATTATTTAAATTAATCTGAATAGATAAAAGTGAGAAAGTTTGAAAGGGGTGCGTCACAGTTCCGCCTACAATCTTGTCTGTTGATGAACATCTTTCACAAGTTATTATTATGCCAAGAGATTTTATATTCTATAAGCAAACTTATTATTAGGTATAACGAGCGATAAAATATTGAAGAAACGAGTTAATGAATTCTGAAGTGTACTCACTGAAAATTTATTTGACACCTTTACAAATTTGGCGTAGACAATAGGTGGGAAAAATCGCGAAAATATTTTCGAAACCACACCTTTTAAATCAATATTTGAGCTAGAAATCTCGATAAATATATTTAATTTTATATCTATATTCTCGATATTCAAATAAAGAGGGAGGCTCAATGGATACAATAATTGAATTCCATGAGCTTCTATTAAATTCGATTTGAGTCCAAAAAATTCTATTGAGGTTCATTGACTTCTATTGATTTTATTGAATTGCAAACAATTTCGTAATATATAACACATTATGGTATTAAATACTAGTTTCAATTGCCCTAAATTACTGCAAGATTAGTATTGAAAATAAACAAGACCGTAAAACATAAACAAGGCCGTAAAATTATACAAAATAAATTCCCCTCTGATTTTCTCGACATAAGAAGAATTTATCATTCTGATGAATACATCAGTCTTAAAAAATTAAATGCCAAGAATCTTGTTCTGATATCAATAAAACCTGACATTAAATCGATAAACGGTGGCTATAAAAGTAAAGAAACATTATAATCTTGAACAATCACTAGTAGCGACTATCATCACCAACTAATAGTCTCTATAACCGAAGATTAAATGTACAATGTCTAGAGGCTTCAATTGATATAATGTCCTTGAAAATTAATCGAGATGTTTTATTGCCGATGCCATAAGAGATGTTTTCTTCCTATTTTTTTTTAAATGGGTTTGAAAAACAAAGTTTGAATTCGATGGGAAGCTATACGCGTGTTACGCGACGTGGGCAGCAAGGCGTAATTACCTACGTACTTGTCGTATAGTTACAACGAGAAGAGCAAGTCTTAAAGTTGTTTTAACACCAGATGAGATGAACTGGTCTCTCTCTCACTCTGAGGAAACTGTATCTTGACATAAATACTACCACAGTTTGGCATCAAATTTCAGTGAAGAAGACGAGTCTGATTACTAGAATAATTGCCAGTCTAATTACTTATTTTTATTTGAATGATGAGAACTTCCAGATGCAGAATAAATGTCAGTTCACGAGAACTCCTGAAAACATGAGAAAATTTCGCAAAAAATTATTTACACATGAACTTTCTATTAGAAACTCCTCGTAGCAATAGCAATTCTTCCTGGAATATTCGCAAGTCAAAAAAGAAGCTCTGATTGTATAAAATACGAGTTATTTTAAAGACCAGATCTACAGCTGTACATATAGTGTAAGCTTGCATTAAAAGTCTCGGCAAAAGTGGCGTCAAGGCATATCATAAATTTATAAGTGCGCCTTATAGAAGGTAATGGATACGCTACCAGCAAGCAACAGGTGGATGATAATCAACCCAGTGAGAATGTCTCCTGTTTGCAATAAATATTCTCATGATTCTTCTTTTTCTCTCGCAGAGACTTCGAACCACATGAAATTAATGAAATTTCAAAGTAGTCAAAAAGCTACAATGTTTTATATGTAATAAATATCTCTCATTAAAATCTATTAAAAGGAGTTGGAGAGACATTTCTCATCAGCAGGAAGTGATTAAAAATTCATCGACCACCCAAAAATCTAGCCACTCTTTAGAAAATTGATCCTGAATTGAATGTTGCCTTCTCGAGAAATGAATCGCTCCTCGAATAAATATCCGTGTAATTAATTTCGACTCGTATAAACTGTGTGTGTACAAAGTTACCTGATCGGAATTCAAATGAATCAGAACTGGATAAAAAACCTCGTCGAGTTGAATTGTCGAATAAATTAAAGCGAGAATCAACACAAGATCGTGGAGACTCTTTCAGCGCGATAATTGCGAGAGTTAGAGCTTTTGTATAATCTTCCTGAGGAACGGAAACTATTCGAGCGTCCGAACGTCTTAATCTTAATAAGGAAGATGGCGAGAATCCATCGAGCATCGAGAGGCGCTGGTTGCATGCATGTTATTAATGGCGAATTCTTGTTGAGGATTTTCACGGGAGCACTTTGTTGCTCAGAGTCACAGATATCCTGTGATATATTAATTTATTAACTAGTTTGTTTATACGGCCTAAGGATGCCTTACAAGAGCCCCTGGGGATCGACTACCAACAAGGCTATAACTCAATCCAAACATCTCCCCCATCGCCATTGGCACTTGTCTATACGCTAAACTCCCGAAGCCCCCGTTGAGTTGTAAATTGCCGTTATTGACGATCTTGCATTCTTCTTCTATTCTTTTATGGGTAATTTTATGAAAAGTAGTTCATTGTCGCACAGAAAAAACTAGAGGTTCCACGCTGTTGCAGCTCCGTTGAAAATGTGGTTCCTTTAGAATCTGTCAAAATCGGGGTGTTCATCAGAAGTAAAGAACTACTAAAAGTGGTTCCTTTGATGACATGAAGTTATCTGTAAAGGCTCTTTTACTTGTTTTTGTTTTTGCTCATCTGTTCAGTGTTCTCAAAGTTGGCTCCCTGCGCGCGCAGTGTGTGTTAGAGAAATTCTGCCATTGGCTGTAATGTGCGCGCGATTCAAGATCGAATTAAATCAATTCGATTTTGAATCGCGCACCACATTACAGCCAATGGCAGAATTTCACTAAGACACGCTGCGCGCGCAGGGAGCCCACTTTGAGAACACTGCATCTGTCAAGTAATGTGGTTATTTTGTACGACAAAATTTGGTTCCTTTGGATCCATTTTCGAAAAAGAGTGAATTTCACACCGTAGGAGTTCTGGTTTGTTGCATATCCATTGGAACCCAAAAGTGGTTCCATTTAAGATACTAGTTTTTACAGTGCGCGAACCGGAGGTACAGATTTTGTGTCATCGTAATTTAGACGAAAAGAATCCTTCGCGGAGGAAAACGACTTTGATAATACTTAATCTTAATGCTATTATATAATAATAATAATAATAATAATAATAATAATAAAACTTTATTGAGTACACTTGAAGTTCCGAATAGTAAAGAAATCCAAAACAGACACTGATGAATGCATTTTTTAACATACGTTTAAAAATATTATTAGAATATAAATAAATATAAATATTTTGCGACTCTACAAGTTATAAATCGATATAATAATGAAAATAATAGGATAAATAAAATGCATGTCAGGGAAGATAGAAATTGACATTTATCTCTCTAAATCTGAATTATTGAAAAGTAGGTCATTAATTTACTTTAGTGAAAAAATTGAAAACTGCTAATTGAAATAGTGAAATACAACTAATAATTAGTAAAAATGTTCACTAAAGTAAATTAGTGACCTACTTTTCACTAATTCAAAATGTTACTTGGTCGTATTGCATATATAACTTTTATAATTCATTTAACAAATTTTAGAAACTGTCTAAAGAATTCGAAGGATTATAAATAATTGCCAGGTATTCTCTGAGATTTTGTATAGGTTTCTAATGATTTCAAGACATTTTCAATAATTTTAAAGGATTTTAAGAGGTTTTTCGGAATTTTAAGTGATTACAAGAGATTTGCATAATATTTAACAGATTTGGTTGAAGTTTAAAAGGACTTCATGAAATTTTAAGAGATTTTTAAGGAAGTTTAGGGAATTCAAAGAAATTTAAGCAATTTTAAAGTTCTTTGAGAAATTTTAAAGCATTTCACGAGCTTTTTATGATTTTCTAAAGATTTTGTGAAATTTTAGGGAATTTTGAAAGTTTTTCTAAAATTGGAAAAGTTTTTTACGTATTTTAAAGGATCTAAAAGTTTTTCGTGGAACTATAAAGGAATTTAAGAAACTTGTATAAGAATGTTAAGAGATTTTAAAGGAATTATAAATATTCTCGTGGAATTTAAAAAGATTTTCATAGGCTTGTCAAAATTTTATGACATTTAAATTATTTTTAAGTGATTTTAAAGAATTTAAATTTTCCTCATGGAATTTTATAGAATTTCACAGAATTTTTATGATTTATAAAAAATTTTGTAGAAGTTTAATAAGGGATTTCAAGAGGCTTTTAAGAATTTATGAAATCTTTACGTATTTTAAGGGATTTTATAGTTTTTCGTGGAATTCTATAGGATTTTAAGAAGCTTCTAAGAATTGTCAGTAATTTTGACATTTTAGAAATGATTTTATGGAATTTTAATAGTCCTCATAGAATTAAAAAAAATTTCAAGTCATTTTTAATTTTTAAAAGACTGTGGAATCTATTTTTCAAGAATTTTTTTTAAAGATTTTAATGATGCACTTTAGGGAATTTTAAAGAATTTCACGATAATTTTCATGATTTGTAAACGATTTTGTAAAATAATTGTAAAACATTTCATGGAATTTTTAATATTGTATAGTGGAATTTTAAGATATTTAAAGATGTTTTTAGGAATTTCAATAGATTTCAGCGAATTTTAAGGGATTTCAATAGGTTTCCAATAATTTAAAGAAACTTTTGTGCATTTTAAGAGATTTTAAAATTTCTCATGAAATTAAAAAATGTTTTATGAAATTTTAAAGAATTACAGGAAATTTTAATTGATGTTTAGGAATTTTAAAAGACTTTGAAGTTTTTTTTGGAATTAGTGAAAGTTGAAGGGATCTCATGAAATATTAACAAATTTAAAAGGATTTCATAGAATTTTAAGATCTTTCTCGAAATTTCAACAAATCTCAATGAATTTTAAGAGATCTTTTCAAAAATTGTTGTAAATTCGAGAGATTTTCACGAATGTTAAATATTGTGAAGTGATTTTATATTTCAAAAGTGATATTATACGAAATTGTTGACAAATTTCAATAGTATTATTATTGAAAATTTATACTCATTTTTATAATACATTTCTGTCAAGAAAATTTTTCTGAAAATCAGGGAAATGTCAGGGAAATTGAAAAATTGAATCTTGTGGCCATCATAAAATTATTTAAGAAATAAAGAAAATACATTAAGCTTTTCTATTCCTTCTTTTACACTCTTAAATTTATTAATTATTTTTAATACACTTCCGTTAAATTTTACTGAGTCGATTGAAAGAAATAAGACTTGCTATTTTTCTTTTTCCGTTGGTGAATTTTCATGCGAAAGAAAAATCGCTTCTGAAAATACTCGTATATATAAATTCTCAATTATTCTTAATTCAACCCTTATTACCGGGTTTACTTTGAAAAAATAATATCTAAATTTAACTAGATCTGAAGGTGCTAAATCAGTATAGAAATTTTGTTATTTTGGTTCGTTTTCCGCGACTGAGTCGTAAAGGCGACACGATCATAGATCTTACTGCGAGTGGACCCCCCGCAGAAATTGCGTGGGGGTTCGACACTTACGATGTGTAAATGCACAAAGTGTCACGTGACTTTAGAACTCGCTTGGCTCTGATAAGTTTTCTCCCCAGTCACAGAAATTATCGTCAAAAAAAAGGAATAATCGTTAAAAAAGAGAAATTGAAAACGAGTTTTAATATACGCAAAATTTATGATGCTAAACTCTCAGCTTTAAAAGTTTTAATCGATCGTAATATTCCGTCTAAGTAAATAGAATGAATAGAAATTTAAAAAATTAAGTATTAAGTAAATAAAATAAAATAAATAAACAAATCCATAATGAAATAAGTTGCATATGGTATAAAATGATTGAAAAAAGAACATATTTAACATAACTTTGTCAGAGTTTGGTAATAAAATAAAATGAAAGAGCGACTTTATGTAATTAATCTTTTTCCGAGTGAAATTCGTAATGAAATCATCAAGTATCTTCTTCAGTACCCCCGGGGCATTGATCCACTCATTTCGACTCGGTTTGGATATTGTCGATCCCATTTCGCAGAAGTCGATTCCACCTCCCAGATCGTTAAGGGTTGAGTTGGAAAAAAAGAAAAAGCTAAAAGAAAGTAAAAAAAAGTCACGTTGAACGCCAGGGGGATTCGAATGCAAATTCGATGAGCGAGTTGGTCGGATTGTATAAATGCTAAGTGGACGAGTGTGTCTTAATTATAGCGATTGGTTAATCGTTCCACTATCTGATCGAGTCGATCCTGCCTTAAAAAGCCATTTGTGCGCGTGCGGTCCTCGGAATTTTTTACAGCTCTCGTCTATACTCGCGAAAGGTAAAATTTTACCAGTGTTGTGCCTTCGAAATTATGCTAATCGATTATCCAGACACACTCGCGATCGGGATTAAAGATCAGAGAAGCGAGCACGTAGTTGAACCTTAATAATAAGCCCCGAGAATGGAAAAAGATATGTATAAGGAAATTTAGCTGTCAACTTGACAAACCAAGAAACTTAACTTAAAATCATCATAACATCCATTCAAAAGTTAACAGTTTCCAAGAATTCAACATATGGCATATCGGAAATTATGGTAATCAATTACGAGAACTCGCCTTGCAGCCCAACCCTCGTTAAAGTTTTATCATTCTTGATAAAGACTCCTAATTATTTAGCCGTTTATATGTGCCTTTTTAAAGATAAACACCTCGATCGTTGAAAAACTTTTTCAAATTGCGATAGCATGACGTCAAGAAAGAAATTTCGAATTTGTATATGTTTTATAGGATCTGCTTTTAATATAGCTGCTTATAGAAACTTGAAATCTAATTTGGAAAAGGAAAGCTCTTTTAATTAACTGACTCCATCATTTCTGCTCGTTAAGAATCATGAGAAGAGGAGAGCTGATGAGCCGAGTTTCTTGCCATGCAGAATGTGAAGCAATGGTATGCAGTTATACGTGTGACGATGTCCTTCGTCCTTGGGATTAACGAACGAGGCACGAGAGGCAGATTGAAAGATGATAATGAACCGATTTCTTTAAATTGCAGCTTCTTAAGTCTCTGGTATAATAGTGACTTTAATAGGCATGTCAATAACTGACTCTAGGCTCTAATAATCGTAATCGTCAGCATAACGTACTTCATACGGTTTAACGTTAAACGTATTCTAAGGGAATCTGTCCTCCCGTATCTTAATTAATATATGATAAAAATCAAGATGTATTGAATGATCGTGGAAGATTATTGTGGAACTAGTAGTATTATTATTATTATTATTGCATTAACAATTAATAATATGCAAAAACAAATATGTTCTGCATTAGAAATATATTATATAATGTTTCTAATAAACTGCTGCTAATTTTGAGGATTTCGAAATTTGAGATAAAATTTTAAGGGATTTTTTTTGAGATTGCTCTCTAAATCTGAATTAGTGAAAATTAGGTCACTAATTTACTTTAGTAAAAAATTCTACTAATATTTAGTCATTTTTGACTAAAACTCTAGTGAAAAAGTTGAACACTGTGAATTCAAATAGTGAAATACAACTAATAATTGGTAAACATTTTCACTAAAGTAAATCAGTGACCTACTTTTCACTAATTCTGATTTAGCGAGTGTTTTAATTAATAAAAGGTTTTATAGAATTTTTAAGGATTTCATGAAATTTAATAAGATTTCTAAGGATTTTAAGGGATTTGAAATGTTAACATAAATTCCAAGAGGTTTTTAGAAGTTTGTAGATCTTTTTTCTTTTTTTGCCTTGGATTTCAAAAGAATTTCTTCATATATATGCTTTCTAAAAGATTTTGAGGATTTCGTAGTTTGTCGTAAAATTTTAAGGGATTTTTTTTCGATTGTTCTAATTATTAAAAGATTTTGTAGAATTTTCAAGAATTTCATGAAATTTGATAAGATTTCTAAGGATTTTAAGGGATTTGAAATGTTAAAAGAAATTCCAAGAGGTTTTTAGAAGTTTGTAGAGCTTTTTTCTTGTTTTATCTTGGATTTCAAGACATTTATGATTTTAATCGTTTTTGTTGATTTTTAAGAGATATCAAGAGATTTTTAGGAGTTTTAAGATTTCTAATAAACTGCGTTGTAGTGCGCAGGAAAAATGGAAATTATTAATAGTCAACAATCTGTTAAAATATGAAAAAGATACGAAAGTACATGATTCCAATTTAAAATTTAATAATTTGAAAATTTTTAAATAACTTTTTCAATTTCAAGGCAAGTAATATGACTGCATTCAATTTTGAAAAATATTCAGAAATTTTCAACGTTTTAACCCATTAACGTCCAGCCGAACACATTTTGTACACCTCTCTTCTCGCGCTCACAGCTATTGCATTTCGAGCAAAAAAAAATCTAAAAAATGTATATTTATAGTTTGAAGTGTGCTCTTTCCGGTGGTATCACTCAAATTATCGAAAAAAATTTTTGTTGGTTCGAAAAAAGGAGTTTGAAACAAAAAAAAAACATGATTTTCGAAGGAATTTTTTTTTTTAAATCGAGTTTTCAAAGATTTACAGGCATGGAATCGTCTTGGAACCGGTCTAGATCGTGGACGCGATGTCTGAATTTAAAGAATATGAGGTTGTGAAGTTATTTTGAACAATTAGAAACTTCAAAATGGCGCCCGAATTGCAAAATTTTTGCCAGAAAATTCATGAATTTTTTTCTCAGAAACGAAGCACTTTAAAAAAAATTAAAAAGAACAAAAAGTGCTTAGAATTGACCAGCGAATAC
>UCOK01009657.1:0-16713 GCA_900474325.1 Synergus umbraculus | reverse complement strand
ATTAATTACTAAAAAATCTAGTTAAAAAGGTTGTGTTAAAATTTGAGACTGATCGGTTCAGCCGTTTTCGAGAAATCTTGATCACCGATTTTGAAAACATAGTTTTGAGAAAAACGCGTTTAAAGTTTCGAATACTTGTAGGTAGCGCACTTGAAGGTAGCGCGCTGTTGATAGCTGTAACTTAGGTTCTGGTGCTCAGATCTCTATGAAATTTGGAGAAAATAATCTTAAAAGAATGTACTTTAAGAAAATGCAATAAAAATTTTTTAGATTTTTTCGACCAACACAAGTCTATATAACCCCTTAACGTGCACTGAAAAAAATGTTTGATGCGGACAACAAAACTTTTTGTTGCTATAGAAGCAACAAAAATTATTTGGTTGTGTCAACCAAATCTTGGTTCTTTCAACAAACTTTTTGTTGAACCAAGAAAATTCATTTGAACCAACAAAATCTCAGTTTTGGTTGAATTAACAAAACTTTAGTTGGTTCAACAAAAATTTGGTTGGCACAACCAAAAATCTTTGTTGCTTCTATAGCAACAAAATTTTTTGTTGTCCGCACCAAATATTTTTCTCAGTGCGGATTTCAAAAGGTTTATGATCTTGAAAATTTTTGTGGAATTATAAGGGATCTAAAAAGGTTTCCGGGATTTTAACTCTTGTAGAATTTAGAAATTTCGAAAAGTTTCTGATAATCTTAGAGATTTTTAAGAGATTTTAAATTTTATCATGTAATTTTCAGAAATTTTAAGAGAATTCAAAAGATTTTGTAATGATTTTTAAAAGACATCGCATCTTTAAGGATTTTATTAAATTTGATGAGATTTCTAATAATTTTAAAGGATTTCAAGAGATTTTTCTGATTTTTAAAATATTTTATGGGATTTAAAGGAATTTAAAACTTGTTAGGGAATTTTATTGAGAGGTTTCAGAGGATTTTTATTATTTTTTTAAAGATTTTGTAGAATTTACAGGAATTTCGAAGGTTTTTGTAAAATTTTAAGGGTTTTCAAGAGATTTATCTAGTTTTTAAAATATTATAAAATTTTAAAGAATTTTATTAAATTTTATGAGATTTCTAATAATTTTAAAGGATTTCAAGAGATTTTTCTAGTTTTTAAAATATTATAAAATTTTTAAGGATTTTATTACATTTTATGAGATTTCTAATAATTTTAAAGGATTTCAAGAGATTTTTCAAATATTTTGTAGGGATTTCGAAGGTTTTTGTAAAATTTTAAGAGTTTTCAAGAGATTTTTTTAGCTTTTAAAATATTATAAAATTTTTAAGGATATCATGGAATTTGATGAAATTTCCAATGATAATAAAAGATTTTAAATGTTAAGAAACTTCAACAAGTTTGAAGTAATTTTGTGAGATTTCCACGAATTTTAACATGGGTTTTCAAGAGATTAATGATTTTGAAGGTTTTTGTGAATTTTTATGAATTTTTAAGAGGTTTCTAGGAATTTAAAAATTTTCTAAAGAATTTTAAGAAATTTCGAAGGTTTTCGGGAAAATTTTAAAGGACGAGCATCGTTTCATGATAATTGATTTCTTACATTAATTCATTTGCATTAACATTGATCTTTTATGGAAGAATATGGAAGACATTTATAATATCTATGGTTATCTTTATAGTTTAAATAGTGTTTATCATTTCATTGTTGACTGAAGAAATAATTTCTTTTGCGAGAAACGATGAAAGACATCGTGCATACTTACACTCTAATACAACTTTTTAAAAGAATTGCAATTCATGCAATTGTCCTCCATTAACTCAAAGCAGTTTATTGTTGCGATTATCCATAACGATGCCATATTATGGAACTCAACTCGTGTCGTTACAGAATTAATGCCATATATATATACATCGACAGCAATGTCGTGAATTTAGGTTGCGACATAATGACGTTATAATCAATAGATTCCTATCCGTCAAGGATAGATGAGAGTTGCAGGACTTTGCGGTGAACGCTATAACGCTTATATACCTGCTAGTAATTAATTCTCAGTCGTGCAGTTCAAAAGTTCGATCGCTCAAGGATTTAACACGCATGCAAGACTGATCGCTTACACAGAAAAATCGAATAACCAGAATTCACCATAAGAAACATCCTAATATTCCTAATAATGTATATATCATATCTTATTACATTTGACTCATGATTTCATGATTTGACTCATTGACTCTTTGATTGCACAACAACGCTGATGCAACAATATGTCAATTGTTAACAAATCGTTCCATTTGCTTAAAATCGTTTATCGTTCCTGTCTGTTCGCAGGTCATCATATCCGGCGAATTTTCTAATGCGACGATAGAGAGCTGCGGATTTACTTAACGATCCAGACACGACTGTTGAATTGAATGATGGACGATCAGCCTGCACGTGTGCCACGGAATTTATCCGAGAGCAAAGCTAGTTCGCATATATATATATATATATATATATATATATATATAATACGTATACCATTTATGCATTCGGTGGCAATACCTGCTTATCGGCTGCCTATCGACCTGTTCGAATGTACAGGGAAAAGTGGTGCCTCTTATATACCTATTTCTATGTAGTTGTATATGTAGGTTGACAATAAGACCAGAGACCAGAGTTGAGGGACGTTGATAAACTGCGCCCACGAGATAACCGTACTGAAATCTCATAGCATTAAACTATACTTCTATCATACATAATTTCCCATACTGTGATGTAGACAGACGAGAGAATGGCGTGTACACATCGACGCGACAATGACCATAATATTGCCACATTTACAAAGTACCACTCGATTTGCTGATTTATAAACTCGAATATCAATATTTATGAGAAACGAGTCAATGTTTCCAATCCTCACATACACTTACAAGGGTGTAAAGCTTCGGCTAAAGATATCGTAAAGTGAATTTTAAGAAAGTGATTAGTGAATTTTAAGAAATTTCAAGTGATTTTAAGGAATTTAAGGAGATTTATAGAAATTTTAAGAGATTTTAGGGAATTAAAAGGATTTCCAAAGAATGTAAGGATTTTCCAGAGCTTTCACAAGATTTAAAAAATTATAAGATATCTTAGAGGACTTTAAGAGACTTTAGTGAATTTTAAGATATTTCAATTGATTTCAAAAAATTTCAAGTGGTTCTAGGGAAATTAAAAGGACTTTAAGAGATTTTAGTGAATTTTATGAGATTTCAAGTGATTTTAAGGAATTTAAGGACATGTCAAGAAATTTTAAGTAATTCTAGGGAATTTAAAAGAATTTCCAAACAACGTAAGGATTTTCCAGAGCTTTCACAAGATTTAAAAAATTATAAGATATTGTAAAGGATTTTAAGTAATTTTCCAAGATTTTAAAGATTTCCTAAAGGATTTCAGGATAAAGTATTGTAAATGATATTGAAAAATTTTAAAGGATTGTAAAAGCACTTCCAAAAATTTAAGGATTTTCAAGAATTTTCAGAAGATTTTAAATGATTTTAGTGTATTTAAAGATATTTCAAGAGATTTTACAAAATTTCAAAGATATCAAAATTTCCTAAAGGATTTTACAAGATTTTAAGTGGTTTTGTAGGAAGTTTAAAGCGATTTCGAAAGATTTCAAGTGATTTTGAGGGATTTCAAAATAAACAAAAAATTTTGAAAATTTTGAAGTAATTTGTCAATAAAAAATGTTTTAGTATTCTTTAAAATTTGTTAAACCTTCTAAAATTGACTGAAATTACTCATATAATGTAAGTTAATAATACTTTTCATGAAATAAGTCGTTAAGTATTAGTACTTAATAATAATAAAAAATTAATAATACGTAATTCAAAAATATATAGGTATTAAAAAATACTTAGTACTTAATTATTACAACTTAAATAAAAAATTGAACAAGTTATATTTATAGTATTATTTCCAAAAGCGTTTCAGGAGTTTTCCCCAAAAAATCTTTAGGAAAATCCCGGAAAGGTGTTGAGAAGTTTCCTCTGCTAAATGTTTGGGAAAATTCCCGAAAAATTGTTTACAGTGTGTTTAAAGTTCTTAGATATATTTTTTACGTGTTTATCAACAATATACAAATTACTAAATTTTCCAATACATAAATATAACCATCTTTTATTTTTGCACAAATTATCAAGTATGAAAAATGTTGGTAATTGGTATTTTCCTATTTTCACCTGATGTTTGATTTCAGCATGAAAAACTCTTCAATGCCCTCTTTAAGAACCAATAAATTAGTATTAATGATACCCTGTATCATTGCCCCATAAATGTCCAATACCATAAAAATATTTTTATTGAAAATAGAAATGGTGACCAGGACCTCATCAGAACCCTATTTTAACCATCAGAGCTAATTTTGCGACAATTTCTGCACGGGTCTAATATTGCAAAAGAAAAACTTAATATACATCTTCAATATCTAATTATCTATATTGAATTTTCTCGTCGTGATTGAGTGTAAATTGAACTTTAATGTGTAACAGGTTACATGAGCTTTCAGATACCCGTTATCTGGTAGCAGGAAGAGGTCGTTGCTTGAAGCATAAAATGATTCGTTTAATATTCATGTAGGCGAATATTCAGAAGTACGAGTGTGTCGTTTGCACTTGACACTATATATGCTTGAAGAGGCACGCGGCCTGGGGCTGGCGAAGCTTATGCTTCTCACAGCCAAGAGTAACATTCGTCTTTATATACGATACTAGATAGAAGATGGCCCCTGTTTAGTCGACTGCAAGAGATGCGGGAAAATATAGCCTTGGGACATCGGTTTACAGGAACGGCATTCCTGCACGGAGCAACTGTGAGCAGCCCTTGTGCTTGCCTCCATCCACGTAACACCCGGGAAATCGGCTGAGAATCTTTAAGTATATGTAAATTTTGCCTTGATATTCTCAAAAATCATACAAATTACAAAAAACATTAAGATCGCGTCATTTGCAGAACATTTATAATCGCATTCACACAACTTGTATGAAAAATGGTTCAGTTTATTAATAAACTGAACCATTTTTCAATTACATACTTAATGAATGTAAAGAAAGCTAGAAGAATATTAAATGTGAAGAAGAAACGAACCATCAATTAATTAAATGCATTGCAATTATTATAGTAGCAAGTGTCACATACATAAGACAGCACATCTCACATTTATACGATCTGCGAATTCATTAGGGTGTAATCGCACCGATGCATGCGTAAATGGTGGCTTCTTAATGACTGTATAATTACACATCTGCAGTTCTACTGCACAGAAGTTATACTGAAGATTCCCGGCCTTCGTGAACCTCTTGGTCATTATCAAAGCCAGTGTTGCAAAAAGTCTGAGCTGAGTCAGAGCTAACAATTAGAGAAGTAAAATTGTTGCTACTTTTTACCGCTCATTAACTCATTATTGCTCTGCAAAATAGAATAGCACGTGTAATATAAGAGTAACAATAAAAGTATTTGATAAAGGTAGACAAGAGGATAAATAAATAAAATAATAAAGTTGGACAAATTGAAGAGGAGTTTAAGAAAAAATCTTACTAATGGATATGAAATCTTACATAGGATAATTGTTTGTGTGCAATATTTGTCATACACTATAATTATATTGGAATAAGTTATTTTTGTTCAGAAAAGCAAGATAAAAATAAGCTTACCCTACATTCGCTTTGTCCGATAACTTTTCCAAGTATCAATTTCCGGTGGCAACTAGTTTCGCCAAATCGGGTAAGGGGAGGAAAAAAATGGTCGTTTTTCTAATCTGGGCTGCTTTAGCGGTGCACAAATGCGTAATTATACCGGCATGCAAACGACAGTTTGCATTCACTAATGACAATGTTTCTATCTAAATACTGAAGAACGAGGTCATTGTCTATAACTATATGACATTCGCGTTTGTGCGCGGATAATTACAGAGCATTAGTAACTCAGGTATACGTCGAAGTTGGGACATGCGTCTCCAAGTATATATACATTCCATTTTGTTGCATTTCACTCCATCCTAAACTCTAAAGTCGGCTTAGAAAACAATTCTCGTCAGCGATCGAATTAACAGGGAAAACAAGATTGTATACATTAATTGACATGATTGTCGCATTTCGCATCAGTCAAAAAAAAATGTAACTGATTTCGGCTTGGAAGATCAAAGAAACAATGTAGAGGCTGCTGTCAATTTAGTGCTTCCAAAGCTGGAGTGGGAAGTATTGAATTAATTAAACTAAAAGTAGGGTCTGTACGAGAAAATAAAAGGGAAACTATGGACATTTTTTTTGAAATCACAGAAAAGTTATTTTCAATACCTACTAAAACATTTCATTTGCCAAATTACTTGAAAATTTTGAAAATTATTTGATTGTTTTGAAATTACTTAAAATCACTTGAAATCTTAAGAAATCGCTTTAAACTTTCTACAAAACCACTTAAAATCTTTTAAAATCCTTTAGGAAATATTGACCTTTGATTTCGAAATTTTTTTAAATCTCCTGAAATATCTTTAAGTTCCCTAAAATTATTTTAAATCACGTGAAAATTCTTGAAGATCCTTAAATTCGTGGAAGTACTGTTACAATCCTTTAAAAATTGTCAATATCATTTAAAATGCCTTGAAAAGATTAATAAATTAATTTAAAATCTTGGAACTTCCCTGACATCTTTAAAAATTCTTTTAAATAACTTGAAATCTATTTACATCGCTGTAAATTTTCCTAAAATCCTTTAGGAAATCTTCATATCTTTGAAATCTTGGAAATATCCTAAAATCCCTTTAAATTTCCTAGAACCACTTGAAAATCACTTAAAATCTCTTAAAATTCACTAAAATCTCTTAAAGTCCTTTACGATATCTTACAACTTTTTAAATCTTGTGAAAGCTCTGGAAAATCCTTACGTTGTTTGGAAATCCTTTTAAATTCCCTAGAATCACTTAAAATTTCTTGAAATCTCCTTAAATTCCTTGAAATCACTTGAAATCTCTTAGAATTCATTAAAATCTCTTAAAATCCCCTAAGATTTCTTATAATTTGTTAAGTCCTGAGAAAGCTTTGGAAAACCTTACTTTCTTTGGAAATTCTTTTTAAATTCCCAAGAACCACTTTAAATTTCTTGAAATCTCTTTAAATTCCTTAAAATCACTTGCAAAATTTTTTAAAAATCCTTTAAAATACTTCAATATCATCAAAAATCCCTTCAAATTCTTAATGGCATGTGACACTTTTCCTATTTCACCTATTTTGGAAATTCGTTTCCTTTTCATCTTTTTTCACTTACTGAAATTGAATCATGTAAAAAATTATTAAAATTAAAATCTTAAAATAATTCAGGATCATTTCCGGTTTGCAAAAAATTTTCCAATAATTAAAATAATAAGGAAAGTCAACATTATTAAAGCCAATACGACTGAAAATATTTTTATTCGAATATTTTTTTCATCCTCTAAGGAAAATATGTAACTCGCTCGATTCTGATGATTCATGTGAAAAATAAAACTAAGACGTCTGATAAGATCATTACCAGCAATAGAGTGTTGTATATATATATATATATGTTCATTACCCTTCTCACCTAGATAGTGAGACAGGAATTTTTGCATAATTCTTCAAACAAGGAGCTTATGACTTCTTTTTAAGTCGAAAGCCAAAGTCGTGGCGTGAGAATCAGCTAGTAGGCATTTTTCATTCCATCATACCTCACATCGTGCGAAATTTTTCGCGTTCCTTGCACTTGCGGTTCACACGTTCGACGACCTCAACCTTGACCGCATAAAACACTCACCCATCTGTTCGATATAGTTCTTGTTCACAAACTTGTTGCGTTTAATTATTTATTTTCAGGAAAGACATGTTTTTTACTCAACTTCTATTTCTTCTTATTTTCGTCACGTGAGATACCTTAGAATCACCTAACTTCCGACATATCGGAAATTAGAAATTTAGATAGAAATTTATTGTAGAAATTTCGTTAGGGGTCTAGTGGGGGCCTCACTAGTTTTCCCTTTTTTAGTCGGGCCATAATGAGGAAAACTAATCGGGGCCCTGATGAGGAAAACTAGTCGGGCCCTAATGAGGAAAACTATTCAGGGCCCTGATAGGGAAAACTAGTTAGGTCCCTGATAGTGAAAACTAGTCGGGGCGCTAGATCGTATCGCTTTTGTCAGTTAGGCCCCGACTAGTAAGGGCCTAGTGAGAATCGCCCTTCCACAGCCCTATCGCAGAAAAGGCCCTGCTGAGGCCCGAATCAGGTCCCCGAAATATATATTTTTAATTATAAACGTATACAGTTATGCATTTGGGACGATTTAAAGTAGAAATGCTCAAATTGGTAAGAAATTTCCCACCATTTTTTACACCATTTTTTACACTTTCATCATTCATGTGTTGTGTGTCAATTTCTGCAAAAAAATTCAGCTTCAAAACGTGTCGCATGTTCAATTTGTGCATGGTTGGGTTCTGACACTTATCATGAAAATTTTTTAGGAAAAACGAAAAGACATGTCGCCGGTAAAGCGTAAGCTTTTGTTTATCTAGTGTAAAATGAAATCGAAACTCAGACAAAGGAGCAGGTATGATTTTTTTGCGATCTTTGATCTTTTCTCTTTCTGAGGTGGATCAAGGAGGAATTCGTAATTGTCTTATTTTTAACGGTACAAAACTTGGCTCTTTGTTAAATATCTGAAATACCAAGCTGGTAAGGACGAGATTATCCTTGAGTAAAAAACAATTTTTGTTCGTTGACTCTCTTGGCATTGGACGATACGAATGTCTCCGAAGAATAGTGTCCCCTTCGTGACACTGTCCGATACATAAGTACGTTCTACAAATACGAACGAGTGGCTCTTGGACACGCTAGATTATTTTTAACGCCAGAAGATGCAAAGTACGCTCTCCACGGTTACTTAGAAGGCGATGGAATCTTCATTACTGGTCGAGTTTACTTCCACGCGTCCTTGAGACGTTGTGCCTCTTGTAGGATAGCGAAAGAATCTCGTGCTGTACAGCGACCGCGAAATACTTTTCATTCTCGTATCAAAGTACGGCAATTAAGCTTTTCTTTCTCACCGAGTAAGAGGAAATCTTACAGTAATCGAAAGGTTACACTGAAAAAGGTTCTTGAAGAAACGGTTTAGAAAATGGATTTTACAAAAAGACTTAGAAAAAAAGATTCACCCGTGTAGTATAGATAGGGGTTTATTGGGGACCTCACTAGTTTTCCCTTCTTTAAGTCGGGCCCTTATGGGGAAAACTAGTCGGGGCCCTGATAGGGAAAACTATTCGGGGCCCTGATGGGGAAAACTAGTTGGGTTCCTTATTGGGAAAACTAGTTGAGGCGCTAGATCGTAACGCTTTTGTCACTTAGCCCCCGACTAGATGTTCTTGTAGGGGCCTAGTGGTAATCGCCCTTCCACAGCCCGATCAAAGAAAGGGCCCTGTTGTCCCCGTAATATATATTTTCAATTATAAACGTATATATTTATGTATTTGGGACGATTTGATGTAGAAATGCTCAAAATTCGTAATACATTTTCTACTAACACCAGACAGGGCCCTGATTAGTTTTTTCTAGACTAGAACTTCTAGTCCGGGCCACGTTAGAACCCTACTTTAAATAGGGAAAGATAGGGAAATTTCTTCATGAGCTCGTGTAGAAATTTCGATAGGAGTCTAGTGGGGGCCTCACTAGTTTTCCCTTTTTAGTCGGGGCCCTGACAAGAAAAAATAGTCGGGGCCCTGATGAGAAAAACTGGTCAGGGCCTTGATAGGGAAAACTAGTTGAGTCCCTGATGGGGAAAACTATTTCTAGTAGGGATCTAAAGCTTTACGATCTAGCTGGGATTCCGACTAGTTTGCCCCACCAGAGCCCGACTAAAAGAAGGGAAAACTAGTTAGGCCCCCACTAGATCCCTATCGAAATGTCTAAACGGGAAGGGATTGAAAAATGATAGGGAGGGAATATTGAGAGGAAACTTCTTGAATGTCATTAAAAATTATAAACTGATGTAACCAAGCAAGCGAATCCAATCTTTCAATACAAGATCCCTAACTTACTCTGATTTGTTGTTTTCCTCTACGTACGAACAATCCAATTTGTTCAGAACGAACATAAGTTAACCTGGGATGTTTTGGCGCACCTCAGGTTTGTTCTTTCGCAAATATGTAGGCGGATATGGTTTCGAAATTCGCGGTGAAAGTAATATGGCTTTCGCATATGTTTATTACGTGGTTATTGTTAGGTTTGTACGTAGGTATATATTACGCATGATCAAGAATCGAGTGTATATGTGAGCTTATCGCTATTGTACAAGAAAGGCAATCTTCGTAAATTGGATTGACATTTATTTGGAAGGGAATTTCGCTACATTTCTAAAGATATCGTTCAGATTACTGTTTCGATATAGATTTTCTCGCTTGACCTGTAACTGGGACTGTTCCAAGTATATACAATCAAGAATCAAACCACTCACCTGGTCCCATGTACAAAATCAGTGGTCCATATCAACCGAAGATTACTATCTTCCATTTCAATAAGAATGCAAGAATTACCTTTATAATTTACATTATGTAATTTGTTATTCGATAGACATTAGACATTACTAGAGATTTTAAGTATATAACAGAAATATAGTGTAGAAATTTTCCTATCTTTCCCCATTTAAAGTAGGGTTCTAGCATGCCCTGGACTAGAAGGTCTAGTCTAGAAAAAACTAATCAGGGCACTTTCTGGCGCTAGTGGGAAGTTTCTTACGAATTTTGAGCATTTCTACTTCAAATCGTCCCAAATACATAACTATATACGTTACGATCTAGCGCCCCGAATAGTTTTCCTCATCAGGGCCCCAAATAGTTTCCCCGTCAGGGCCCCGATTAGTTTTCCTCATCAGGGCCCCGACTAGTTTTCCCCATCAGGTCCCCGACTAGTTTCCCCATCAGGGCTCGACTAAAAAAGAAAAAACTACTGAGGCATAAACGTTGACCCCAACTAGACTCCTATCGAAATTTCTACACGGGATTCTCGAAAAAAAAAAGAATGATCCAACCGAATCTGAGATATCATCTACATAAGTAGAGGCATTGTCTTGCGATGGGCAAGGAAGACCGTTAGAATCGCCAAAAACTGTTATGGTTAACGGCTGTAAGTTTAAGTAATGTAACGCAAGAGTTCACAATGCACGGGAGCGTGGGATCATAATCCTTGTTATGGGCCATGTCATTGTCATGGCCCTTCTTCTTACTTCTGCTTACTCATAACTTTTTTTTAATCACCTCAATGCTACATTATATCTTTTATATGTGTGTATATGTGCTGCCAACCTCACATCATTTGTAACCCTTGTTACAATAAATTTTCAATTTGTAACCTTAATTCCCAATCACTTAATTAGATGATTTGAATACCTCATTACTTTTTACCGTTATATGTATTTTTTTTTGGGGATATTTCAGAAGAAATGCGTGAATTAATAACGGCAAATTGGAACACGTCCATTGAAATAAATACGAGTGCTTCGAATAATGAGAAGGTGATTTAATTTTTTATCGCATATCTTTCTTTTGCGGTCGAATTGAACTTGGTTGAATTGAATTTCATTCAAGAGATTGAATCATAATTCATTTTTCAATGAATGTGAAAATGTGTTGAAAAAGGAAAAGAGAGATTATTTATTGAGATTTTAGAAATATTAAGTGATTTCGTGGTATTTCGAGGAATATTATGAAATTTTAAATAATTTTCATATTGAACGATATTTCATAGGATATTTAATTATTTGAATGACTTAAGGGATTTTAAGGCATTTCTTTGGATGTATAGGAATTTTAAGGGGTTTCATAAGATTTTATGGGATTTTAAGTAATTTTATGGAATTTGTAGATATTTTAGGAGATTCTAAATAATTTTAAGCAACTTTAAGATATCTTACGAGGTATTAAGTAATTTTAAGGACATTATTTCCAGAAATATTAATATGGTGAGATTATATCGGATTTTCAAGAATTTGAAAGAATTTAAAGAAATTCAATGGAATTTTGAGTATTTTTAAGAGATATAATGGGATTTAATTGAATTTTGAGTAATTTACTTTTGAGAAAGTGATAAGTTGTGGAATTTTAAGGAATTTTATGGAACAAAAAGGAATATCAAAGATTTTATGGACATTTATATCCAGAAATTTATTATTTCCCAGAATATTTAAGAATTTAACGAAATTTCATGAAATTTTGTGTAATTTTAAGAAGTATAATGAGACTTCATGGGATTTTGAATAATTTTAAGGGAATTTACAAAATTTCATAGAATTGTCAGGAATTTTAAGAGAATTCATGACATTTCATGAGATTTTTAATAATTTTAAGTGATTTGACGATGTTTAAAGGAATTTCACCAGATTTTGAAAGATGTTAAAGGAATTTTAAGATATTGTATGGGTATTAAGTAATTTTAAAGACTTTTAAGAAATTCAAAGGATTTTACGGGATATCAATTGATTTTGCGAAATTTAAAGGAATTTCATAAGATTTAAGAGACTTTTAGTAATTGTCAGGAATTTTTAAAAATTTCATGATATTTCGTGAGATTTTTAATCATTTTAAGGGATTTTACGATATTTTATACGATATTTAGTAATTTTAAAGGACTTTGAAGTAATTCAACGGATTTTACTAGATTTTATTAGATTGTCGGGAATTTTAAAAGATTTCCGTGGATTTTCACGAATTTTTTTAGAGATTTAATAAAATTTCACGGGACTTTAACTAATTTTAAGAAATATCAAGTGAATTTACGAAATTTAAAGGAATTTCACCAAATCTTAAAGGATAATAAAGTTATTTTAAGGAATTTTATGAAATTCACGAAGATTCCTGAAATTATATAAAAAATTACTACATTTTATATTTCAAGAATTAAAAATTCTCAATTATTTTTTCTACCAGCGAAAGGTGTGCAAAAACAAGAAATTAATCGCGCGCAGATGATAATTGCTAGTCAATTAAAAAAAGGGAACAGCTCCTTTTGATCTGGATCAGGAACTAAAGACCGATATCTTAAACCTACTGTCCTTTAATTTTCTTCTTTTAATTTCTTGTCCATTTTGACAGCACGACCTTAATCCGTATCAGGCGAAATAAGAGGGAGGCCGAGAAATATATGTCATTAAAATATCCTGAATCGCAGACGAGAGTCCCGTAGCGTTGAGCGTTGAATGCAAATGAAAGTGCTTCAAGTGTCATTAAAACGTGAGGAAAGGTCGCAGATATATCGCGTTTAATCCCGGATGTCATCGGTCGCGAGTCTGGAAGATCGTGGCCGTTAAATAATAAGAAAGGAAAAGAATCGCTTTCTTCACATCCATTGACGCAATAGATACTCGCTGAGCATGAGATAACATTCCATCTCGAGTGAAAATTGAAGAATGGTCAGTATGCTGTACAAGATAGAAAGAACTAAAGAAGAATTCGAAGATTCGTACCAGTGTCTCTGATCCAGTTCAAAAAATCTTTTGAGAATGTATGAAACTTTTCTCATAATATAGAATTATAGAAATTTCCAAAAATGATTGATTGCGAGTAGAAAATCATTTTCTGTATGAAAGATAAATGTACAATGCCCCATAATGTCATTGAATATAAATTTATATAATGTCGAAACCTGATATAGTTTTGAAAGGAATGACGTTATCTGAATGTTCAAATCCGTGGTCTTAGATTCAATATCATAAAAGCATCAATGATCCTGATTCGTCACGTATTAGAGACTTCATATCTTTCACCTCCAGATATCACCGTTACTTCAGTCGACAGCTGTCTGACGATTCAATCTCAGATTCTTGAAATGCTCTTTTTCGATACCTTCAATCTTCAAAGGACAGTTCAATAATATCTGCTGCAACCTATAATATAAACCGGAATCTTAATCTAGAATCTGCATGACTTATTGCTGTGGAATTATAGACTCTGCATGAAGATTTCGGTGATAGTTGATGATATTTGATGATATTTGATGATACTTGATGATATTTACAACAAGTGTATGTTTGAAATGCAAATGTTTGCCTTCAAAGGATCATTAATTTTTCTACAGCTGTAAATAGTTATTAATAGTTATTTATTGTCTGAATATAGTTAAAAAGACAGACATTCATCAAGAGTACTTGCAGCATGGCTATAGCTCCAAAGTGGAAAGCAGAATTCTATGTCATTTTAATCATATCGCTCTTAAGTTTGTTGAGGCGTTGACAACGAGCTTAATACACGCCATACCGGATGCTGCTTATGTGCATCTGCATTAGGAGTATGATAAATGATAATCGAATGATTAAACAAAGAGGCGTCGCTAAAACGCTCCTCTCATCAATCTCCATTTCCAGCGCAGTTCATTTCATCGTACACGACCGGGACGTCCAAGTACATTTACATTATCATAAACTGGTCGTTTGCCGGTTATGCGAGCTATAGGCTCTACGCAGATACCTCCGTATTCTCTGATCGTGATCAACCAGTATTCAGTATAATATGCCTAGGATAAGATTTTATGACTTTGCCACTATGCGCATCGGTTGCATATCCGGAACTGGCTTCTGTTCCTACCGTTGGATGCTGTACAATTATACATAGGATATTGTCAGATGCTTCAAAGTATACTATAGTCTCCAGCAAATCAAATTTTATCAGGAGTTAACTCCTGACTTTTTGTCTTGACCGTTGACAATGTTGAATAATTTATTTCGACTGAGGCGAAAGAAATTCACTCTTTCTTTATAGGAAGTATATACTATATATATATATTGATTAAATGATTATTAAACTTAATTTAGAGTAGATTGCTAGAGATAACAGATTCGATAATAATTATGCCGATGATCTTTGCCGTGGGAAAACGTGACTCTAGCGAACCGTATCCGTTTACATAAACCTGAGAGAACATGACTGTACACCCTATGGCGTATGTAAAAGCGATAGACGATTGCTACTTTATATGGCTAAATTTAATGCGGCTTTTAACTCTTTACCTGATACACTACAAATATCTTTTACAGAGAAGCTAGTGTAATTATAGCAACAACCGTTAAGAGCTAGACAACTTATGCGACTAATTGCTGCATCGATTGCGCGATTATACGCGTCATACTCATACATCCATATCCTATTATAGTGTGTGAAACACAGAAATAGAAAACAATGGAATTCCAGTTTTTTGCAGTCTGAGATACTGAGTGAGTTTTCTAGGAGATTTGTAGAATACACGGAAAAAAGAAAATAGCTGAATGTACCATTTAAAAATAGTCAACTTGCACTCTGAACGCATTTTTCCTGGAATTTAGTAAATTTTACTATTTCAAATGGTAATTTTTGCTGAGAAAATTGCAAACCCTTCTTTTTCATTGTAAGAGTTACAAAATTTGAAATAGTAAAACTTACTAAATTCCAGAGAAAATGCGTTGAGAGCGCAAGTTGACTATTTTAAATGGTAAATTCAGCTAGTTTTTTTTTCCGTGTACTATTTATAACACTAGTAATAATGACGTGGCCAACGTAAATGAATCGAGGAAAATTCTCCTGGGGGTTAAAGGACAAGGTTCTACAGGGTTTATGAGAACTCCAACATTAAATTTTTAACGAGCAACGCGAGAACGAATTTTAGAGCCTCTGAAAATTCTTCGCCCTTCATAATATTATTATTTCTTATCTTTATTCAACTGTTTATTTCAATTAAATCAGCAATTTATATCAGGAAAATATCTTGATTAAAAAAGTGAAATGAATTTTAATTTACGTATACTCTACTTAATCCTATCTTAAAAAAGAGATTTTACCAATATGTCGAACACATTGTTGTAATTTTAAGTAATTTGAGAAACTTTTATATAAGAGATTTTTAGAAATTTTATGTTATTTCATTGGATTTTAAAGTATTTTAAGAGATTTCATGGAATCTTGAATAATTTAAGGGATTTACGAAATTTATTGAGATTTTGGAAATATTAAACCACGTTTCAAACGACGAATAAGCGTCGTTTCAAACGCTGATTTTTCTCTCCGTGTTCTTATAAAAAATTTGATGGCCCTAAAAAGGGCCAATTAGCCCTGAAAAGGGCGGATGAGCTGTACTGTAAGAAAATTGATTAATTCCTCTCAGAATTAAATAATAATAAAAAAAATCTTTTCGTTTTAGAACAGAAAAGTCATTCATTTGTATAAAACATTTGATGGCCCTAAAAAGGGCCGATTAGCCCTGAAAAGGGCGGATGAGCTGTAAAATAAGAAAATTGATTAATTCCTCTCAGAATTAAATAATAATAAAAAAAATCTTTTCGTTTTAGAACAGAAAAGTCATTCATTTGTATAAAACATTTGATGGCCCTAAAAAGGGCCGATTAGCCCTGAAAAGGGCGGATGAGCTGTAAAATAATAAAGTTAATGAATTCCTCTCAAAATTAAATAATAATAAAAAAAAATGAGAATAAAGAAAACATTCATGATGAGAATAATATCTGAGAGACAGATTTTTTTTGGAGGCTGCGCTCTCAGATCATTATTCTCTGTGCTCCTTCCAGATCTTTCCGTCTGTACTTTAGCACCGGTGTAGGCTGAATTAATCAGTAAATTGACCCTCATTGTTTTCCTTAAATTTGTTGAAGAAGAAGATCTTGGTTTTTGCCGAAGGAGCTTGATGAAGTCACCACTGTCCCTCGGCAAAATCCTGTCTTCCTTGATGTACACTGGAGTAGTGTCGATTGCCGAACGTT
>UCOK01009656.1:0-22837 GCA_900474325.1 Synergus umbraculus | reverse complement strand
CGATAGAATAATCCAGCCTTTAAAGAGTAGCCATGCATATCACTCAGTTTTTCTGGAAACCAATCTATTTCCGTATCATAAAGCTTCTTGGTGACAATGTTGCTAAACGGATTGAAGTAGTGTAGTGTCGCAAAACTAAATTGTCTTTTCATAAGCAGTCCTTTACTAGGGTTTCCTTCTAGAACCTCGAGAACAGTAACATCTAGAAACTGCTGTTGCCACATACTCCGAAGCAATTCTTCAAAGTTTGAATTCTGATCATTTTCAGTTAGAAAAAGGAACAAACACTTTGGCCGGATATAAGGTGACGTTGTTCGGTCCATGAAACTTATTGGTTTAACTAGTTTTGATAGTTTTTTACCATCTCTAGAGGGGGAAATAACTAGAAACAATGTTGTAAATCTAGTATTCCCCAATGATTTTATGAGTCGGAAATTTCTGAACTCTTCTTCACCGATCTTTCTAAAAGAGATGGTGGCAGTTGGAAATTTTCTTCCTAATTGACGCGTTACTTTATCGACGATTGCAAAGTCTTGCACACTTTCTTCGTCGATGAGAAACAACAATTCATGAATTTTGGCATGTCGCACAACATACCTTGTCAAGTGTCTCAACCAAACAGGACTGTCAATTTTAGGGTGACACTGTGTTTGAAATAAGAGGATAAACACCAAAATTAATATTTGGTTGAACCTATACATTTTGGCAATTTGAGGAAACGAAACTTGTCTTTGAAGGCACTTTGCAAATTATATACAAGATTATGTTATATTATTTTTAAAACAAAGTTAACTTGTACAATCCGGAGGATATTTTACTTTCACGATTCTCTCTTTAGAAAAACAAGCGAAGTCTTCTGCCCTCAGTCAACGTCTGAGAAACGTTTATTTGACATTGGAAGGAAATGTGTGAAAGGCTTTATAAACACTTCTGTTATGCAGGAAAATTGGATAAATCGGATATGCGGAATATGGGTCAGTGGGAATTCCTTTGAGGAAAGGAAATTTGTCTTTGAAAGCACTTTTTAAATTGTAGACGAGATTATGTTGAAGTAATTTAGAATAAAAAGCTGTCGGTAGCTGAGGTGGTAAGACTTGAGGCTTCCGACGTTGGGCTTCGGTTTCAGTTTCTGAACTGGTACCAATAAAGGATCCATTAAGCAGGAAATAATTGAAAAATCCAATCCAATTTTAGAACAAAATTATCACTAACTTATACGGTCCTTAGATGATTTTAATTGCGAACTCGCAATAATCCAAGAATCCATTCTAATTTTAGAAGAAAGATATGATTAACTTATGTGGTCCGGAATGATGTCCAAAAATTTGTAGACCAGATCGATTGTCAAAGAGTTTCCCTTAAAAAAAGATTTTTCGAAACTCACGTTTTCAGAACATTTTGTTTACATAATTCTCTTTTCAGAAACACCTGCTACATCTTCTTCCCACAATCAAAGGCTGACTAACCTTTGTTTGAAGTACATAGGAACAAAATGTATGATTATCTTTCTAATTACTGTGTGTATGGAGATATTAGGTAAATTGACTAGATAATTTGAGTACAGTGAAGAAATTGAGTAATAAATATTGATTTATTTTTAATTCAGGTCGCTGCAATTTACCGAAGTTTTCTATCCATGAAAATTCGATTTAAAAAAACCTGGAAATAAAAAAAATCGATACCACGTACTCAACTTTTTTCAGTGCACTATTATTATCTAGTCCATTTGTCTAGTTTTCTTTTATACAAACAGTGTTTGTGTGTAGGTGAAGTTTGAAAATATTTTTTTCATCAGAAACTCTTTGGCGATCGATAGGGTTTAAACATTTCTCTAGAACTTTCAAGACCCTGTTAAAAACGAATTTAAAGAATCTATCGGTTTCTGCTTCTGACGTCATTTGTCTCCAAATTTCAATTTCCGATTTTTCAAGAAAATTCGAAAAGTTCTAATGGCAACCTTTATAGGACATTCTAAAAGCAATATTTCTCTTCTCTGGATGTTTTTCCATATTGTGCATTGCTTGGCTTTAAATTTTCATTTTCGTAAGTTCATAAGTTCGTAAGCTATCGTGCTTACAATCTAAAAATCTACATGGAGACACAGACAGACAGATTCTTAAAAGCATGTTTTAGGGGTTCAGGGGGTCACAAAATATGGACATTTATCAAAAAGAAAGGGGAGGTCACTTTTTAAAATAATTCTATCAGATGGAAAAAATATTTTTCTATTGAGAATGCTACCTGCAGGTAGAGAAGAATTTTTTTTCCATCAGATAGAATTTTTTTAAAAATGCTACCTGCAGGTAACATGTCGTAAAAAAGCTTGATATACGAGTACTAGGCGGTGGCGTAGTATTGAAAATCGTATCGACGTAACTTAAATAAATTAAATCAATTTTCTTCGGCGGACTGTTTGTCCGCATATCCAATTTTTCCAATTTTCCTTCATAAAAGAAGTGTTCATAAAGCCTTTTACACATTTCCTTCCAATGTCAAATAAAGGTTTCGCAGACGTTGACTGAGGGCAGAAGACTTCGCTTGTTTTTTTAAAGAGAGAATCGTGAAAGTAAAATATCCTCCGGATTGTACAAGTTAACTTTGTTTTAAAATTAATATAACATAATCTTGTATATAATTTGCAAAGTGCCTTCAAAGACAAGTTTCGTTTCCTCAAATTGCCAAAATGTATAGGTTCAACCAAATATTAATTTTGGTGTTGTTCCTCTTATTTCAAACACAGTGTCACCCTAAAATTGACAGTCCTGTTTGGTTGAGACACTTGACAAGGTATGTTGTGCGACATTCCAAAATTCATCAATTGTTGTTTCTCATCGACGAAGGAAGTGTGCAAGACTTTGCAATCGTCGATAAAGTAACGCGTCAATTAGGAAGAAAGTTTCCAACTGCCACCATCTCTTTTAGTCAGATCGGCGAAGAAGAGTTTACAAATTCCAGACTCGTAAAATCGTTGGTGAATACTAGATTTACAACATTGTTTCTAGTTATTTCCCCTTCTAAAGATGATAGAAAGTTATCAAATCTCGTTAAACCAATAACTTTCCTGAACCGAACAACGTTACCTTATATCCGGCCAAAGTGTTTGTTCCTTTTTCTAACTGAAAATGATCAGAATTCAAACTATCAAGAATTGCTACGGAGTATGTGGCAACAGCAGTTTCTAGATGTTACAGTTTTCGAGGTTCAAGAAGGAAACCCTAGTAAAGGATTATTAATGAAAAGACAATTTAGTTTTGCGACACTACACTACTTCAATCCGTTTCGCAACATTGTCACCAGGAAGCTTTATGATACGGAAATAGATTGGTTTCCAGATAAACTGAGTGATATGCATGGCTACTCTTTAAAGGCTGGATTATTCAATCGCCCACCTACTGCTTACGTCAAACGCAATTCGACGCATCATCCCGTTGCAACGGCTGGATCTGATGTTTCCTTCGTCAATGTCTTATCAAGAAAAATGAACTTTAATATTGCTTTGGTTCCATCGGATATAGAAGACTTTGGCAAGTTTCATTGTAATCCCGCTTATTCTGGTGGTTTTTTTAGGATGATGAACCATAATAAAATACAGTTTACTATCGTGAATACAGTGCTTCCTATTTGTCCTGATGGGACGCAGCTAGAATTTACAATCCTGGAACCGCAACATTTTCGGCTCATCGTACCAATTATAAAAAAGGAAGAACTCATTTTAGTGGGTCAGTGGGAATTCCTTTTTGCTGTGATATTAATAGTTTCACTGGTCGCAACCACATGGCTTTTTGCTCGCCTTTTTAAATTCACATCTTCTTCTTGGGATCTCATAAACATTACAGCACTTATTCTTCAGACATCTGTGTCTATGCAACCATGGAACTTGAAGGAAAGAATAATATTTGGAACTTTAGCAGTTTCTGGAATTGTTTATGCTTCTAACATTTACGCCGGATTTACTGCTTTTAAATTCGAAACTAAAACGGAGGATCTAATAAAAACACTGAAAGACTTTAACTTCTCTGGTCTTAAACTTTTAGCTCATCCAAATATCGCTTTGATTGTCTACAGAAATGGCGAAGGACTGGTACGTGAATTAGTAAAAAATAGTATTCCAAGCATTAATGTAGAATTGGACTGCTTCAGATATTTGCAAAATTTGGATACTGCTTGCTTGATGAGGAATGCCGAAATCGAGGACCTAATGGAATATTTTAAGGTCGAAGGTGGTTCAGCAAAATTTAAAGTTTTGGATGAATCGTTATGGTCAACTATAAAGGCTATGGAACTCGAAAGATGTTCCCCCTACACTGAGAAATTTAATGCTCTTGCCCAAACGGTTATGGAATCTGGTCTTTCAAGTAAGTGGAAAGTACCCTTTAGTACGAGAAATTCTGCTCTGATTTCAAGTAAACAGCTCATTGAAACAACGCGTAAAATCATCCCGGAAAGTACACTTAATGTCCTTCTTGTTGTAGCTTGTGTCGGTTATAGTGCTTCCATCGTGATTTTCGTCGGTGAATTGATTGTTATTAAGGTGGCGAGAGCTTTTGGATTTCATCAGCAATAATTGGCAGTGGATAAAGAAATCAAGATTTGGTTTCAGAGTGTGAACAGACTGAAGAGAAGAATTTAAAGAAAATATAAAACAGAAAAAACTGTTTCGCTCAAGCAAGAAACATTGTGTTGATTCAAAGAAATTATTCTATTGTCATTGGTGCATTCAAACGCTTTCGTTTTGCCAAAAAAATGTTTGTGTTGAAAGGAGATAGAAAGAGATAGAAAAGAATTCACACAAGCAAGAGATAGAAGTAACATAAGTGTTGGGATTGAAAAAGATAGCAGTAAATTGATTCGAAAAGTTATTCGAAAGGTAAGGATAAAGGTAAGAGATGGGAGCGAATTTTGATTGAAAAGGAGATAGAAAGGAATAAACAAGAATAGTTGAGAGATAGGAAAGAATAAAGAAGTGCTGATGGAAAGAGATAGAATCGAATTGACATGGAAAAGGAAATAAAAATAGTTAGAAAGGAATTCACTCAGGTGAGAGATAGAAGGAATATAGGTGTGGGGATTGAAAGAGGTACGAGTGAATCGATTCGAATAGGAGAGATATAGATTCAGATAGAACTGAATGAGAGATAGAAAGGAATTTAGATGATTTTAGGGATTGTAAGAGATAGGAGCAAATTTTGATTGACAATAAGATTGAAAGGTATAAAAAAGAATAGGTGAGCAACAGAAAGGATTATCGATATAGGAATTGAAAGTGATTATTTTTTCCTCTCTTCCTGAGTTTCAGTTAAATGTGGATTAAATCAATAAAACCCTATAAGTTATTGGCTCAAAATTTTAATTTTAGATCTTTTAGATTTTTTAGTAAAGTTCAAAAAGTTTTTGTCTTAAAATTATTTTCGTTTTTTTTTTTAATTTTGTAAATACTGTAACTCTGATAATTTTCTTTTTATCGAAAAAGAATCATTAAAAAGATCATAGAAAAATCATCTTGAAAATTTTGAAAGTGCTACAACTTAGAAAATTTTTATCCAAAATGGTCGTTTAATGAATTTGACCTTCAATTTTTTAACAGCTTATTTTTTCAAAATTAAAACGATAAATCTTCATTTAAAAAAAACGGGGCCAAAAAAATAAACTGGATAATCGCTAGTGAACACACAGTTTATCAATTGAGTTAAACTTAATTAAACTCTTGGTTTTCTTTAGATTAGAGAGAATCATCAACTTTACTGCTTCGCAAGCAGTAATTGCATATTCTTCCGCTCGTTTTGCTGACTTAAATTGTAACGATAACGTCTGTGAGAAAAAATTTCTATGAAAACAGAAATAAAGAAAACAGAAAATAAATCTGAAAAAAATAATTAAATACAAATTACAAATACAATGAGAAGTAAAAATGTACATATACAAAAATGTTTAATTGTAGGTATAATAAATAAAAAAAATATTTGGATGCAAAATATTGTTAAATTAAATTAAATTAAATTCTTCTATTTCAGTTATCAAATCCCTACCGACATTTTCTTCCTGCAATGCCATTTCTATATTTATAGAGTTATCGAGTTGAAAGAATTTTAAATTAAAGTAAATATGCTAAAGGTACATTTATCTCATCTTAAATATTTACATTAATACAAAAAATTATATGTTGTTTAATTAATTAATGTACCTTGGTATATTTCCTTTCCTTTATCAACTATCGATATCTCAATAAAATTAGAAACGGCACTTAAAATATCGGTAAGGTAGGGATCGGATAAATAGCCTTATAAATGATCCCTACTTTATCGGCATTTTCCCCTGCAGTACAATTTCTATATTTACGGAGATATCGAATTGAAAATTTGCAAAAATAAAGTAAATACACTAAAGTACATTTCTCTTGTCCTAAATATTCATATTTATAAAAAATTGTTTTGAAATTTTTGTTTCTATTTTTATCAAAATTTAAGACCAGATAAACACTTTAGAATAATTTCTTTAATTTAAAAAATTTTTAATTTGATATCTCAATAAGTTTAGAAGTATAATGTTTCAAAGAAAAATATGTCGGTAAGATAGGGATCGGATAAGTAATACATTTTCTTAATAAATTTTTTTTTGTCGGCCTACTCTAATAAAAGAAATCTTTTTGCAGGTCCTCCCTATTGGTCTCAAGGAGCGAAGAAGCAATCTTATGTTTCCAAACGATGCTCTACAAAAAGAGAATGTGAGAAAATTAGAATGGGTAATATGAAAGATTGTTCGCGTATCTGGTATCAGGATTGGCAATGTTCCGAGTGTTGTCAGGGTGATCGATGCAACTATTTTGTTATAGTAAGTATTCATAAAATATTTTAAGAGTGTTGAGAAAGGTGCCCAAATGCCCATTCAAAATTAGTTAAATTTCTTACCCTTTTTTTCTCTTACCTTTTTTCCTATCCAATCCAAATTTAAATAAAATAATACATTCTCTGATGAGAATGTAAAAATTCCCATATCCTATTAAGGCCTTGTAAGACTTACCCGATCACTACCTTACCGACATTTTTTTCTCTGTAACAATACGTCTACATTTATTGAGATGCCAAATTAAAAATTTCTAAAATTAAAGAAAATGTGCTAAGGTATGTTTATCTGATCTTACATTTGTTTAACAACAGCAAAAATTGTTAAAAATTTTTTTTATAAATGTCAATATTTAGGTCAGATAAACATACCTTGATGCTTCAGCTGCAATTTTAGAAATTTTCAATTTAATATCTCAATAAATGTAGACGTAGCCTTGCAGACAGAAAAGTCTGTAAGGTAGGGATCGGGTAATTAATACAAAAAATAAATAAATGACCATAATCTTAAAATTAAATCTCCTCATTTTTTTTTCACAAAATATTGTAAATATATTTTTCTTCTCTTTACTGATAAGTATATATTATAATTTTTTATTTATTATGAAATAATAAATTTAATAATTAAAAAAAATTTATTTTCAGTCCGGAGCTGATGAATTGAGGTTTTCAAGTATAGTCCTTACTACACTGAGCTTCTTTGTTTTTACTGTCACAGGAAGAGTAATTTAATTTCAAAATATGAAATTAAGGTCATGTAATATATTGAAAATGAAAGCTTTTTGTAGATTTTAGGTTTCTCATTGATTTCTTCTACAATAATGAATATTTTTTACCATTTAAACTTTAATTTTATAAATTTTCAATCTGATATCTCAAAGTTTTAACAAAAAGTATTCATTATTGTAGCATCAATTTGTGAGAATCTTAAATTCAAGAGAAAGCTAACGTAAAAATTCGATCTTCTTATTTCACTCAGAAAATACTGTAATAAAATGTAATTTTTCACTCTGTACTTTTATAGAAATAGTCGTTTTAAAAATTGTAATTGTGAATCATAATTTTAAACACAATAGTTTGAAAATTTCTGTGAACTCAAATTTTTAAGTATTATATTTTTAATTTACAAATTTTAATACGTTTTTAAATTTTTATTAATTTCACAAGCACATCAATAAACAATGTTTGAATACTTAATTATTTAGATTCGAAAATTTTTATGATAAGAAAATGTACAACGTAAAATTAAAACAATTTATAGTTGTTTAATAGAGGCTTCCAGAATTTCCATGACTCCTCTTCAAAATTTTCAGTTGTAGATAATTTATCCTTAATATTAAGGCAAGATTTGCGACCAGGTGAATATACAGGCCACTTTACATTTAGAGATTCATTGGGTGTTGGATTCCTATACGAAAGTAAAAAACATTCTGAGTAAATTTTTACATAACATTGCTGTAATAATAATAATAATAATAATAATAATAATCCACTACAATTTAATTCACCAGAATTTATTAAAATGTACTAAAATTTACGGAAACTCAAGATCATATAAGAATTCAGTGAAAATCTTAGAATTCAGTATAATTTAGCAGAATTCATAAGAACCATAAGAAAAAATTTAAATTCTGGAAAATTCATGAGAATTCGTTATAATTCAGTAGAAAAGATTAAAATGTATTAAAGTTCATGAGAAATTATTATTATTATTTTTATTTTTGTTATTATTCACTAGATTTCATTATTTACTAAAATTCGCTAGAGTTGAAAGAATTCGCCAAAATTTATTAGAATTAACTAGAATACACAGAAAAATATTTCAATTCTTTAGAATTCACTAAAATTTTTTTAATTAACAGAATTAACAGAATTCATCACAATTTACTAGCAATAAAATTTTTATTTCGTAAAACTCATTAGAATTTATCAGAATTAATTAGAATTTGCTAGATTACACTAGAATTACTTGAAACTTAAAAGTTTATGAGAATTTATAGAATTGTGTACAATTCACTAGAATTCACCATAAAAAATTCAAATTCTCTGAAAACAAGGGCAGAGAAAGGGGGGAGGGGCTAGCTGGGGCTATAGCCCCGGGCCCCGTAAATCTTTAATGCGCCCTTGTCTGTAAATTATAGAAAATTTTTAAGAATGTATTATTCTTACCCTGTTTTTGCAAAATCCGTCCACATTTTTGTCATATATTCCATTAATATATAGTCTGTTGTTCCAGTTTGTAGTTGCATTTCAGGACCGATAAAATTCTTGTAAAATAGGTGAGTCAGTTCATCAGCATGACAAGCACCTATAAAATTTACAAATAAATTATAGAATCAATTCTCCTTTTCTCAAAACTAACTGAGAATAATTGTGGTTCCGGATAAAATAAGTCGTCTGACGTCCGATGAAAATTTTAATATTCGCAACATTCATTTTGAAATTAATCCGCTTCCAATCCAAAATCAAAACTAAAATGTTATCCGAATCAATCCGAACCAATCCGAAATAATAATAATAAACAAGCTTTCTATTCGAAAAAATCCAAGCTAACATCAGATCGGACCTAAACATTTTGAACGGAACTAACCTGATGTAATTCAAAAGCAAATACAAAATTCCTATCTGATTCAATCCTAGCCAATCAGAATAAAAAACAAAGTATTTATCCGAATCACTGCGAGTAAATCCAATCCGAAGTAAAAAATTCTTATCCGAGTAAATCCTCTCCAATCATAAATTAAAAAATCCCAAACCTAATCAATCCAACCCAATCTAAACTAAAAAAATCTTATCTTATTCAATCCGATCCAAAACGTAGTAATGTTTATTTGAGTCAATTGTACCTAATCCAAAGTCAAAAATTCCTATCCGGATAAATCCTGTCCAATCTCTGGTCAAATAAAAATTTCTATCCGAATCAATCCGAAATTCAAACCAAAATTCCTATCCTAATCAATCTGAGCCAATTGGAAATAAAATAATAGGTTTTTATTTGATTTAAACCTATTCAATACAAAATCAAATAAAAAATTTCTATCCTAATTCATCCCATCCATATGAGATGAAAATTAAAAAATCCTATCCGAATAAGTCCGATCCAATCCGACCAAAGTAAAATCCGAAATTTTTTTCCTAATCAAACCGACACAATGAGAAGAAAGAAATTCCTTTCCTGGTAAATTCTTTCTAATCCGAACTAAAGTAAAAAAATTCCAATTCGAATTAATCCCAGTCAATCTGAAATAAAACCCAAAATTATCTTCCGAATTCATCCAACCTCTTTTGAAGTAAAAAATTTCTATCCGAGTGAATCCCATCCAATCCGAAGACAAAAACCAAAATTTCTTTTCACATCAATCGGATTCAATATTTTATTCAAATTAATTCAGATTAGTTCGGTTTATTTCAGATACAGACTTCGGAATGGTTCGTATTCGTTCTAATAGGGTTTATATCCGAAACTTTCATTAGGGTGAGCTTCGGGCGAGTTATTCCATTTATTATTATTATTAGTAAGATTATTATTATGATTATTTTTATTTTATTTTTGTTTCGATCTACGAACCTGCAAGATTCCCCAAATTGAATGCCATTTTTACGAAGGAGAATTGTGGACAATGCGAATATTTATAAAAATAAGTTGGCGTTTTTTTCTGACTTTGTATTTCTAGTATGCGCAAAATTCCATTCACGAAGTAAAGGTCTCCTGTCAACTGAACGTAAGTATCTTTTTCTTCTTCCGTTATTGGTTTCCCCTTAAAATAATAATTCTTCACGTCCTTCGCCAATTGTGAAGCAAGTGAACTTGAATTTAGTTTCAAGTTCCTGGTTAATTCTTCTATAAAATTCTGGTCAATCTTCTTGAAAAATTCTCCAGATGCTGAGTTGTAACCTTGTAAAGGAAGAAAGTCTGAACTAGAATTCATTTGAATTTTGTAGAATTTTAAGAATTTAAAAGAATGTACTGGAATTCACTAGAGTTAAAAAAAAAGATCCCTATAATTTATAAAAATGCACCAGAATTCACATAATTTTTAGAATTCAAAAGAATTGTTTAAAATTCTTAAAAGGCCAAATAATTTACTAGAATTCAAAAAAATTCACTAGATTTCACTTAATATAATGGAATTTTAATAATTCAAAAGAATTCATTGAAATTCTTAAGAATTAAAATACTTCATTATTTACTATGAATTAAACAAAATTTCCATAATTCCCTTAAATTTATAGGATTTTAAGAATTCATTGAAATTCATAAGAGTTAAAATAATTCACTAGAAATTACTAGAAATCAAAATGCATTCAATGAAATTCGTAAGAATTCACTGGAATTCCGAAAAATTCATCATAACTCAATTCTTAAGAGGTCAAATAATTTACTAGAATTCAAAAGCATGAAGTGGAATTCGAAAGAATTCACGGACATTTAAAAAATACAGTGGAAATCAAAGAAATTCTCTAAAAATGAAAATAATTTTGTGGAATTCTAAAGAATTCATTATTATTCAAGGAATTCACTGCCATCAAACTAAAATTCCCCAAAATTTACTAGGATTTAAAAAAGTTCCCATAATTCACTTAAATTGATAGGATTTTAAGAATTCAAAACAATTCATTGAAATTATTAAGAGTTAAATTAATACACTAGAATTTAATAAAATTGAAAAGCGTTCAATGAAATTCGAAAGAATTCACTGAAATCCTCTCATTTTCAGAATTAATATTTATTGATAAATTATACCCTCGAGTGATACCAGTCCTTCATGGGAGTTGTAGCCTATTATGACAGGCACCTCCATGCCATTTTTTGCCATTTCCTCTAGTGGTTTTGGTAAAAATGGATTTGGGCTTTTGTCGTCAACGGTTGGGACGAACAAAAACTTCAAGTGCAGTACTTTCTGTAAATGTGAAAAGGATGGAGGGCAAGTTTAGCGTATTTAGGGTAGAAACAAAAAAGAATATAATTATTTTACTGGATAATACTTACAGCTCCAAAAAGTTTGTTTTGGGCCGAAATAATTTCATTTGTTGAGAAAGTCTTTAAGAACTTTACAACTTCCTTGGGATCAGTCGACGAATTGCCTAATTCGGTGGCTATTTTCATAGCGTATTCCTTATTTGAAAATTGACATGCCCAAGGATTATTGGCGACCCCACTTTGAAGAATTGCTTTGTGAAACAAGCCTGAAAAATCAAGAGAAATTATATATCTATTTTGTAGAGATTAATTAATTTTATTTCCTTTGCAAAAGATTGGGGAAATTCTATCCAAATCAATCTGAAATTGCTTGAATTGAATAAAAATTTGCTTTGAATTCATTCAATCCAAAATTTTAATCCGGATGAATCCGTATCAATACGAGTCAACCTGACATCCGAGTTAATCTAAAGCAATTTCTCAATTCGAATAAATTCGAGTCAATCCGAATTTTCAATTGGAACTAACGAAGGATTGACTTATCAGAATCAATCCAAATAAGCTCGAATTTTTAAGCGGAACTCAGATTGTGTCCAATTGGTTCGGATAGTAATTTATGTTTTAACTTCGGATTGCCTCCGGATTTATTCGGATAGAAATTTGTTTATTCTGATTCGATCGAATTTGTTCGGAATTTAGGTTTCAACATTGGATTGGCTCGGATTAATTCGGATAAGAAATTTTGTTTTGATTTCGGATTGTCTGGAATTGATTGTCTGACTTCAAATTGTCTTGGATTGAATCGGATAGAAATTTCGTTTTGTGTCCGGATTGCTTAGGATTAATTCGTATAGGAATTTTTTATTTTACTTTATATTGGCTCGGATTGTTTCGGATAGATATCTTTAGGCGAACTTTGGACTGGATTGTATTGATTCGGATAGAATAAATCTGAATTGATTAGTATTGATTCAAATTGATTGAAGCAAGTTTTCAATTCAAATTTTTAAATCGAATGAATCCGAACCAATTTGGATCTAAATTATGTACAAATTTTTGAAAAATTGTGTAGAATGGAAACTCCCGATTGGTTCAAATTTATTTAGATTCATACAAATTGAATGAATTCAAAGCAAGTTTTCACTCAATTTAAGAAAATTCAAATTCAGTCGGATTGAATCGATCCTGACTGGTTAGCATTGATGTGGATTAGCTCAGATTAATTCAATACCCTAGCTAAAGCTTCTGATTGAAATTCATTCCAAAATTTGTATCCGAACAAAACAGTTTGATTCTGATCTTATTCGAAGTAAATTTTCAATCAGAATTAATCCGAGGACCCTTCAAAATCAATCCGAATGAATCCGAACGTTCAATCCGAATGTATCCGATCTATCTGAACTTTTAATCCGATAGGATCCGAATTAATCCAGTCTATCCGAATTATTCAGAAACATTCGGATTCATTCGAAATTACCGAATTTATGCGGGTTGAAAGTTCGGATTAATTCCAATTAGTTCGGATTAACCGAATTTATTGGAATTAAAGGTTTGGATTGATTTTGCATAGACTTCGGATTAATTCAGATTGAAAATTTACTTCGAATTAGATCGAAATTAAACTGTTCGGTTCAGATACAAATTTCGAAATGATTCGGATTGGTTCGGAATGAATTTCAATCCGAAGCTTTTGCTAGAATACGAAGCAAGATTTCATTCCGAACAATATTTGGAAAAAAATTGTTCAGATTGAAGTTTCGGATTAGTTCGGATTGATTGAGCTATCAGAAATTCTTCATTTAGTAAAAATTATTGAAAAAGTTGGTAAAAATTGAAAATTCGAGTTAATTTGGATTGAATGGGATTAAAAATTCAAATAGTACCTTTAGCTAAAGGTGAGATGCATAGATAATGGACCGATGCAGAACCAGCACTTTCTCCAAAAATTGTCACATTATTTTTATCACCACCGAATTTTTCAATATTCTCCTGAACCCACTTAAGGGCGAATACTTGATCTTTCAGTCCCTGGTTTCCTGAGCAATTTTCTACGCCCATATTCAGGAATCCTGCATGAAAACGAATATGAAAAAATTGATAAATAATCTTCTGAAATAATAAATGAGTATATTTAAAATTTTTTTTATATTTAATAATTTTTTAAAAATAATTTTTACCAATAATTCCGAGTCTGTAATTCATTGAGACAAAAACAATATCATGTTTTACAATATAGTCTGATCTGTAGAAATCTATACTAGAGGAACCAAATGTAAAGCCCCCTCCGTGAATCCAAACCATGACTGGTTTCTTTCCTGTTAAATTTTTGGTGATTACATTGAGATAGAGACAATCGTCGCCACCAATCATTTGATTATTGAAAGGATCCATTTGTACTGAAATCCCTCCTTCCTTTGATGCGTCTCGAACTCCATCCCAGGACTTTGCTGGTTGTGGATCCTATAAGATAAAGACAATCAATAAGTCTAAAAAATTTCTATCCGAATCTAATCCGACCTATGGTAATTCGAAAAAAAATACATAGATATACTAATAAATCCGACCAATCTGAAGTCAAAGCCAAAATTTCTATCGAAATTAATCCGCGTTAATCCAAAATAAAAAAATTCCTATTTGAAGCAATTCGACCCAATTTGAAGTTAGAACCAAAGTTCCTATCTGAATTAATTCGAGCCATTTCTAAATAAAACTACAATTCGTATTCGAATCTGTCCGAAAACATCCGAAGTAAAAATCAAATTTTCAATCCGAATCAGTCCGGTTCCATCCAAAGTCAAAACTAAAATTCCTATCCGAATCAATTCAAGTAAATTAAAATTCAAATCCAAAATTTCTATCCAAATTAATCCCAAACCATCCGAAGTAAGAACTAAAATTTCTATCCGAATCATTCCGATATAATCGAAATCCAAAACAAGAATTTATATCGGAATCAATCGGATTCAATCTGAGGACGAGCTATAAATTTTTTTCAGAAACAATCGGATAAAATCCTCATTAAAATTCTATTCGAATTAATTAAACCAAGTCCGAAGACAAAAAAAATTCCCGCCTGAATCAGTTTGAACTTCTTCGCAGTAAAATCAAAATTCCTATTGGAATTTGTCCGAGTAAATCCGAATTCAAAACGAAAATTTCTATCCCAATTAATCCGAAACTATCCAAAGTAAAACCTTAATTTCTATTCAAATAAATACGACCTAATTCGAAGAAACATGAAAATAATGCTATCCGTATCAAAAAAATCCTATACTAATCAATCTGTTTAATGCTGAAATCAAAAGCAAATTTCCTATCCCAATCAATCCGAGTCTATCCAAAGTTAAAACATAAACTTCTATTCGAATCAATCCGCTAAATCCGCGATCTACCTAAAGATTCCTATCCAAAAAAATTAGATCCAACCGTAAGTCAAAACTAAAATTCCTGTCCGAATCTGTCCGAAACCATCTGAAGTAAAATCTAAAATTTCTACCCGAATCGGTCCGGTTTGATTAAAAGGCACTACCAAAATTCCCATCTGAATCAATTCGAGCCAATTCGAATTAAAACGAAAATTCCTACACGAATCAATTTAAGACAATCCGAAGTCAAAACAAAAATCTCTATCCAAATCAATCCGATCTAATTGGAAGAAAAATATATCTATCCTAATCAATTATAATCAATCCGACCCAATCCGATGTAAAAATCTAAATTCCTATCCAATTGAATCCGATCTAATCTTATTAATCCGGATGGAATACCTATTTGAATCTTTAGCCAAGACAAATTAAGTAATGTAAAACAATGTAAAGTCAAATTAAAAATTCCTATACGAATCGGTCCAAGTAAATCCGTATTAATTCTAATCAATCCGACACAATCCGAAGTCAAAACCAAAAATACTATCCTAATCAATCTGTTTAATGCTGAAATCAAAAGCAAATTTTCTATCCCAATCAATCCGAGTCAATCCAAAGTTTAAAAAAACTTCTATTCGAATCAATCAGATTCAATCCCCGATCTACCTAAAGATTCCTATCCAAAAAAATTAGATCCAACCGAAAGTCAAAACAAAAATTACTATCCGAATCAATCCGATGTAAAAATCTAAGTTCCTATCCAATTGAATCCGACGTAATCCTATTATTCCGGATAGAATACCAATTCGAATCTTTAGCCAAGGCAAATTAAATAATGTAAATGGTTACCTTAAATCGAAGTTCGCCTGTTGGAGGTTCAGCATACGGAATTCCATAAAAACATTTGACTTTGCCAAATTCAGTTTCCAATTCGACACCTTTTAAAGCACCTTGATTAATTTTTACTTCAGTTTCACTCATTTTTAACTAGAACTGTAATTCGTGAGCCCTTGCTAGTGTGGGATTACCCTGCAATTGCAAAGTAGTAGCTGACAGAGCACTTGGTATATCTGAAGATTGTCAGTTTTATTTCGAACTTTTATATCAAACGGACCTGATAACTGAGTACGCTCACTGCGCTAAATTAATGACATGACTTGGCGTAATCATAAATGCTGGTTAGATAATGTAGACACTAGACATATATTTATGTTTTTTGTGTCTGTCATTAAAATGACTTTATTATACTTATAGACTTATTTCAAAAAAATTATTAATTCCTATTAATCCGAATGAATCGGAAACTGCACTGAAACAACTTTTCTATTCGTATCAATAAGAAATTTCAATCGGAATAATTTTTAAGTTAATCCAATCAAATTATCAATCCGAATGAATCACAAAATCACCCAAAAAAATTGATTTCATTTTTCAAACCGAATCGATACGGAATTTCAATCCAAAAGTATCCAAGTAAACTGTACAATCCGGTTTTTTAATCCTGTGAACCTCATCCGAAATTTTTTAATCCGAATTAATCCGCATAAATCCAAGGCTCACCCGAATCAGTTTTTCAAGTAAATAAATCTGACTTTCAATCCGAATGAATCCGCGGCTAACCCGAATCAATCTATAATTTCTATGTTAAGGAATTCGAGGTTCATCCGAAAATTTTTTAAACCGTTTCAATCCGAAAGAATTCGAGGTTCATCTGTTCTAAACCTTTCATCTGAATGAGTTCGGAGCTAATTTAGAACAACTTTTTAATCTGCAGCAATTCGAACTTTCCATCAATCTGTCAATTCGGATAGGCTCGGATTGATTCAAATAGGAATTTTATTGTTGGTTTCAGATTTATTCTGATTGATTCAAATGAAAGTTTTAGTTTGATTTCGGATTGGGTCGGTTTGGTACGAATAAGAATTGTTGTTTTAACTTCGGATTGGCTTAAATTGATTAGGATAGGAATTTTAGTTTTGACTTCGGTTTAAATTTGATTGACTCAAAAGAACTTTTGGTGTGATTTCATAGTGAGTCCGATTGATACGAATAAGAATTTTGGTTTTATCTTCGAATTGGCTCAAATTGATTCAGAGAGGAATTTTTTTTAATATTTCGTATTAATTCAGATAGCAATTTTAGTTAGGGTTCTGTACTTTATCGGATTGATTCGGATAGGAATTTTAGTATTTATTTCGGATTCGATTGGATTGATTTGGATAGGAATTTTGGTTTTGATTTCTTTTTAAACCTGATTGATACGAATAAGTTATTCTTTTTAACTTCGGATTGGGTCAAGTTGATTCGGATAGGAATGTTTTTTATATCTCAGATGTATTGACAAACACTTTGAAAAATTTATCACTTTCTACCACTTTATAATAAATACACTTTTCATAGAAGTTTAAAGTTAAATATCAATTTAAAGAATCAATTTAAAGTAGTAAAGATCAGAAGAAAGAATGAACTATAAATCTTAAATTTCAGCGAGGATTGTTTGAAACTGAATGCTTTTAAAGCTCTAGGGATTCAGTCAACTAATAATACCACGAGTTAACTTGCAAGAAGAGAGGGGACAAATAGTTATACAAGCGCCTAGTATATAAGTGCAAAATGCATCTCTATATATTCATATATATATGTTTGTATAATTTACCACTTGTTGACTATCATTGCTAATAATTATAATTATCAGCATATATTATTTACATATGATATCACCGTTGCCTGAGAGACCCTGAAATTATTCTCGATCATTATTTTACGCGATAAGAATTTTTGTTTTAAACTTCGTAATGTAGAATGTTAATATTTTTTTTTCTACATTTTGTTTATCAACTATGTCATTTGGCGAAAAAAAATTACTGGACGAGCTATTATCATTATTATTATTCATACTTTAAAGATAATCTGCAAGTTGTTTAAGATTTAATTAATTATTAAGTCTGCTGAATAATTTATTTAACCTTGCTCCAATCTGATTTAATTTGGGTTTAAATAAAAAATTTCTGTCAGAATCAATCCGGCCCAATCAGTAGTCAAAAACAAAATTTCTATCCGAACCAATCCAATTCAATTCGAAGTCAGGACGAAAGTTCCTATCCGACTCAATTCGAGGGAAACTGAAATCAACACAAAAATTCCTATCGGAATCAAAGTAATCCAATCCGAAATTACACCAAAACTTCTTCCGAATCAATCTGAAATCAAAAAAATTTCTATCCCAATCAGTCCGACTAAATCCAAATGGTAATTTTTTAAATTTAAATAAAGTCTAGGTAATTCGAACGAAAACCCTTAATTTTTATCCGACTTAATCCCATCCGATATCTACCTAAAGATTTCTGTCAGACTCAATCCGATTAATCCCCTACCCATTCAATTTTAAATATTTTTTTAATATATAATATATAATAATTTATATAAAAAATGGATATTTTTGAAACAGAAAATTCAATATACCTACAATAATTTTTACAAACGTGATATTCCCTGTCCCAAAATCGGTTTATTTTCTATAATAATACTATAAAAATAATTATCAGTAAAGTTTCTTAAAGAACGCATCATAATATTTAAAATTTTAAATAAAAGTTTTTTTTTTTGTAATCATTGGTCGAACATATCACTTGATTACTGGATGCTTCTTGAGAATTGGTTTCCAAAGTTTCCATTTCTCTTCATCTGGATTCGTTCCCAAAGTTAGTTTATCAGTAATCTCTAAGTACCAAATTTGGTCAGAAGTTATCGGTTTCCATTCTGTGTTTATTAGATCATCAACCTTTGGAGTAGGACATCTAAAATAAGTAAAATTCTATTTAATCCCCGCTAATCTTTTTAATAGTTTTTAAAAAAAGATTGTACTAAGCCGGTATGAAGTCACTTTTACTATCCGCGCGTAAAGGTTCTGATCCGAGCTAAGTGATTCTCAGTAGGTACTGCAGATCGAGACAAGTCGGTAATGCAGATTACTCACCTACAGTCGGTAATGTAAATTGTCGGTAATATTTTACCCGCAGTCGGTAGTGAACATTGTCGATAATATTTTACCCGTAGTCGGTAATACTAGTTTCAACCATGATTCAAGCCTTATTCGATATGGATGAGATCTATCTTACCAACCGATGGGATAGTTCGCCATCAGTAGTGTTTAGGTATAGATATGAATAATCAAGCTTTAAATATCCCTATTTTACTGTTAATAACATTAAATAATTTCTAACTTGAAACAACTGACTCACAGTCGGTACTACAGATCAAGTGAAATCGGTAAACAGATACTGTCATTAAGCATTATCGACTGTAGGTAAGACCCTTGGCTATCGGCAGCAACTTACTGGAAATCTACTGTACCGACAGCGGGTAACTTAGCCTAGATTGCAACCTTTATTCAGATGGTAAGATTGTCTTCGTACCAGCTTTGCTGTACTATTTTGATAAAGTATAGTATAAGAGAAATAAAATTACATAATATGAGACAGTGAATGCGAGAATAATAAAACTTACCCAGTTTTCGCAAAATCAGTCCACATTTTAGTCATACGTTGCATCAGCAAATAATCTTCTGTACCTTTTTTGAGTTTCTTTTCATCTCCAAGTAATGGTATGTGAAGTAATACATTGAGCTCGTCACAATGAGCCGATCCCGTGACAGCCACACCTAATGGAACAGTTGTGAAAGAAATATACATTACAAAATTTTTAAATAATAAAATCAAAAATATAATTTTTAATAATTATAACTCGATTCATACCTTCCATTTTTATTTTATGAAGATTCTTTAATAAAGAACTCTCAAGATTCTGAGAAAATCGATAAAGATATGTCGAAGACTTTTCATTCATTTGTTTCTCAATTATTTCCATTATTCCGCTCATAAAAAGCGAGTCAGATTTGTAATTAATACAGTTGTCTCGAAGTTTGCTAGGACTTGATTCATTCTCGAAATAAAATCTTTTTACGTCTTCAGCAAATTCAGAGACTTGATTTATGTCTAGCCTCAGATCATTAGCAAGAATCTGCTCAAAATTATTTTTAGCTCTTTCAAACCATTCCTCTTTTTCACCTAAAAATCGATTAAGGGTTTTGGATCAAAATTTCTCAAAATTACATCTCCACATTTTACTTGTAAATTATATTAGAATTAAATATCTTTTTCCTCTGTAGATGTTCTTTTTATGCCAAGTCCTCACGACAATTGCATTATAATAATTTTATAATTATCCTTTTAATTAGAAACAAGTAATTTTCTATTTATAAAATTATTATTAATTACTTCATTGATAAAATTATTAATTATTGACCTCCCCTACTATTTTCTATTTTTATTTAAAAATAATATCACGTCAACGCGATCAGCGCATATTATTAATTATTAATCTATATTTTATGATTTCAGATAATTTCTAAATCCCTGAAGTTACACTTTCTCTAATTTATATATAATAGAATTATTATTTAATTCATTCATCATTTTCCCGATCTAAAATTTGCTCTAACTTCTCTTTAAGCGGACTCCCGTAGCAGAGGCCGCGCTTAGCGTAGCGCTATCCCCACTCTTCATCCCCACCACTAGCGTGTCGTCAGCTGTTGCTTTATAAAGCCGCTGCACGGAGCTCGGAGCTTCAGTTCAGTTCAGTCGGTCCTCGCGGCCGGTGAAGAGTTATCCTATTGCCTATCGATAGACGCTCCTATGATAGGCAGAAGGACCGATGGAATTGCCAATTTTTATTAACATCTGTACATCGTGGGTTGCCCATAATCAGGCGCTCCTGACTAAGGTGAAGAAATTACAATTAATAGGTGCTCCTATAATTGTAATTTTACACAGGTTTAATGTCGCCTTAACCGGGTGCGATTTCCATAATTCATAAGTGCTTTTATAATAATATTATATTGTAATATAAATATTATATTTATATAACATAATATTTATGTCTACAGAGGGAAAAAATAATCAGTTATAATATTCAATAAGTAAAATAGAGTTCTAGTTATAAATAAAATAAATAAAGACATATTGACGGACTAACATTTTTTTTTAAAATAGTACTTATCTTACCGTCTAAAAGAATAATTCCCTCTTGAGAGGTGTAGCCAATCATGGCCGGAATTTGAATTCCTTTCTCTAAAAGTTCGCCTAAAGGTGCTTTGAAATATGGCTGCGATCTTTTAGAATCCATTGTGGGTCCAAACAATAAGTCTGCTTTTATAAGCATCTCTTGCTAAAATCGATATTGAATTATAAAAGAATATTATATTATTATATGATTATATAGTTGTATTTAAATTACATTATTAAGAATTCTTATGATTTATTTTTTATTTAGTTATTTTTAATTGTTTTGAATTTACTTTTTGAAATTCTTTTGATTTTATGTGAGTTACAAAAACTTTGTTCAATTCCACACAATTATTTAATAATCCCTTAATTTGTTTTAATTACTTTTATTTTGATTTCGCTTCTTAATTATTTGATTAACGTGGAAAACATTTGTTTCGATTTTTGTCCTTACCTTCAATAATAGTTTTATTTGCATTTCAAGAATTTTTTCAGGTGGTAGAGACATAAATAAGTTTACAATTTCCTCAGAATTAGTAGTTTCTATTCCGAGTTCTTTGGCAATTTCAAATCCCAATTCTTTATTTGAAGGTCGATAAGCCCAAGGGTTGTTTACCGTTCCACTTTGAAGAATCGCTTTATGGAAAAGACCTTAAAAACAGAGAATATTATTTATTTAATGGTGTGAGGCTCAAGACCCAACTTCACATTTTCATCTTTCCATTTTACTCAACGAATATTATAGGTAAACATTTTTTCAATTGTAGTTAAGCAAAATATTTTTCTTTACAGTCAGCAATATTACCATCAATCGGTAATGCAGAGTTCTTCCATAATTTAATAGCCTGTCGGTATGTAAGGGCTCTACCTCATTATTACCAATGCCTCATTCTGGAACAAAACCTCGGCAATATTACAATTCGAAAATGTTACCATTAATCGGTAAAGCAGGTTTCTTTCATGAGATAATACACTGTCGATATGTGAGGGTTATACATTAATTCAGTCCAGAATAAAACCACGTTCATCTGAAATTTTATCAACAAGAACGAAAACGCGCTCCGCGCGCGCATTTATCTTCTTTTTAAATATTATATAATTTATTATATTTTATATAATCTCTAATCTCTTAAAATCTATTTTAATCTTCATGAAAATCTTTAAAAATTCCTAGAAACCTTTGACAACTTGTGAAATCGCATAAAATTGGTGAAAATCTGTAAACATTTCTAGCAAACTATGCAATGTTTCAACTCTCTAAATCTCTTAAAATCATTAAAGATTTCATCAAATTCCATGAAATCCTTAAAAATATTACGAAATCATTTAAATATCAGAAAAATCTCGAAATCACCTAAAATTATTAGAAATCTCATACAATTCCTTAAAATTTTAGGATCATATTTAAAATTCCTTAAAATCTCATAAAACTCTTACAAAGCTTTTAAAATCCCTTAAAATTTGACGAAAACCTTCGAAATCTTTGTAAATTCTACAAAATCTTTTTAAAATCCTAAAAAGCTTGTGAAATTCCTGAATAAAATTCCCTATACAGTTTTAAATTTCTTATTTAAATCCCACAAAATACATATTTTAAAAGTCATAAAAGTACCTTCAAGTCCGATTGAAATCTGATCAAAGTCATGAAAA